>BQNB010024146.1:4049-61044 GCA_026074375.1 Tanacetum coccineum
AGCACTTGTTCATTAGATTTCTCTTAAAAAGCTTTTCTCAACTCTGTCATAATGGTTAAGTAGTGTTTGGTTTAGTGCACTCTTAATTTGCACTAACAGTATTAACATAAGTTAATACTGCTGAGCTTTTACACTACCAGTACTAACCTCCAAGTTAGTACTGCTTTCACAAGTTAGTACTGTTAGCTTTAATCTCAGTAGAATTAAGTTTAGTTTCAGCTTATTTAGATTTAGTTTTCATTTTCTAGCTTATTTCATTGCTTATTTAGTTTTTTTTAAAAGTCAAAACTGCTGAACTTTTTACACTACCAGTACTAACCATAAGTTAGTACTGCTATGTTCTTAGCTTAATTTAGATGAGTAATTTTAGGATTTAGCTTATCAAACTCAGTAGGACTTAAGTTTTTATATAGCTTAATATAGTTCAAGTCTTTAAATTCATTTTCTAAAAAGTCAAAATTGCACCAGCAGTACTTTCAAGTGAAAGTACTGCTGAATTTTTTACACTAGCAGTACTAACCCAAGTTAGTACTGCCGTGTTCTTAGCTTAATTCAGATAAGTAATTTTAGGATTTAGCTTATCAAATTCAGTAGAATTAAAGTTTTCATAGAGCTTAATACATTTTAAGTCTTTATTTGCAATTTCTAGCTTATTTACTTAGTTTAATTTAGCTGTCAAAAGTCATAAAAACCTGAAAACTCCAAAAACAGTACTTAGAATCTTTAGAATTTAAATTTGTTAAATTAGCTTATAAGTCTAGATTTTATAGCTTATTTAGATGGATAATAAGTAGTTTAAGTTGTCTTTTAAGTTTCAAAGTCTAGTTCAGCTTATTTAGTTCTCTAGCTTATTTGAAGTTTGTGTTTCTTTGCTTATTTCCTGAGTTTGCTTACTTAATGATCAATTTCAGTAGCATAAAAGTAGTTTAAGCTTTAGTTTCTTTTCATTTATAGATTAAGCATATCATAAGCTCTTTAGAACTTCTTTCCTTTTTCATTTTGATCTAGTTTTGAGATTTCTATAGCTTATTTTCTAAAACCAAGGGAAAAGCCCTCCTTTCTGTAACAGCTTAAAGATAAGCTCTTTGAGAGCTTATTTGTGAGTTTCAGCCCAAGTAGCTTTTATTAATTTTGTTTCCCCTAGTTTACTCTACAACTTTGCTTCTTTGAGTTTTTCATTTTAAGCACTTTTCAAATTTCACCTTAATTCGGGCCTTAGTTTGTTGTCGGGATAGATTCTCAGGGTAGAAAGTGTAACTTTTCGATTTTAATTATTTTTCAGTTAGTCCCTCCGTTAGTTTGTTAATTTCCCCGTTAGTTTCTTAGGTTTTGTTCCATTAGTCCTTAGTTAAGTTTTTAATTAGGTTTATTAATTTTAATTCGTATTTAGGGTTGATTTTTAATTAGTTTAATTAAACTTTTATAAAAAGAAAATAAAATTTAGGGCTCTTATTTTTAAATAATTTTCTACACTTTCTCTTAATTTAGTAAAATTTTAGTTTACATTTTTAGGGTTAAATTTTAGTCTAATTGCTTTCTAGTTGTGTTTCCATATTTGTTTAATTGTTTATATCTTTCCAGAATCAAATATCTTTGCTTCATTCAAATCTGGATCCGAACTTAAAACGTGGTTTCAATCTCACTAGTCATTGGGGAAACGACCCGGGTGATCATACTTACCCGGTCAAACATACGTATATTATATATATTATATTATTTTTGTAAGTCTTAACTTTTTACCTTGGTTAAAGGTGAATAGTTAGAATTTACCTAAGTAGTATTATTATTATATATTTTATAGGTACGTAAGACTGCAACCACCCAGCAAGGTAGAGTTGCTACAAGAGTTGAGAAAGGGGAAAAATTATATCAGTTGTTGATTTGTGGTTGATACTGGCAAGCCCATTTAGAGATGAATGCAATGTGAGAAGAAAACCTGCAAGCTAAGCTTCCAGCGATTCTAACCCATGCCCTTTAAAATCATAAAAGCTCAAATCGAGAACCTACAAATAGGAACAACATTTATTTACAGATAAGTGAAGCATCCTACTTGTCAAGGAGGCGAGACAAAAAGAAACTCGCATACAAACCTTCACCGGCTTTAGTATTTCGATGCCTTCTAACGACGATAGTATACAACAAACATAAAATCAAATTGCAGGCCAATTGACAAAGAGAACCTTTGTAGCAATAAAAGTGAATTATAAAATAGCAGACAACTGAAGCTGATCACATAATGGCATCACACTTAATATATTACAGCCATATATCCAACCTTGTTTAACTATATATTATGAACACCCTACTGGTAATAGTTATGACTAATATATTCTTTTGCGAAAACCTAACATACGCTAAAAAACTTAATCTCCATAGGTTTCATCATGCAGTGAGTTGATTAACCTTAGCTCTTGTTCCACATATTCAAGAGCATTGTAGCAAGTATTTTAGGTGAGTCATAATATTTAGATTTTTCACCTAAAAATTTCACAGTATGTTTTCTATTGACAAGAATAGTTCACCTATTGTTGGTTCACAAAATAACATTCATGAGATTTCAAGATTGATTGATCCATCCAAAAACTAATCTCCATACCAACGAGACAAGATTGTCCCTCATGAAGACTCATCATCAGTTTCTTTATGTGACCACACTTGCTATAATTTATAAAAACCATTTAGGAAATCCTAACTGAATGAACAAGGTTTAATGGATAAAAATTAAAAGTTATGATAATAATTTATGACCACCAACTAATCTAATTCTCACAAAAATTATTTCAATTGACACCAAAATACCAGGTACAATGAACTAGATATATGAGTTCCTTTATTGGGATTCATTTAACATTACCACATGTACTATACAAGATGACAAGCACACATGGTTACACATGAAATTACTGATTGGTGAACTATAGAAAGTCAAAAGATAATCTGCAACACAATAGTAAAACCGTATAAGCAACTCACCCCCAATATTGAGATCCTAAAGAGGATAAACTGAATCCAAAAAATTGTAGGGTGTAGGCAAAATAAGGAATCCGAGTATAGTACATCCATTATATGAATAACACAAACATAATTTCACCCAAATAGTCTCGATTTCATTGATAACGTCTATTTTAAAATCAATTATTGGGTACTGGTAACAAGAATAAACATTGAACAAACAAAATGGTTCTTATACTATAACCTAATTAGACATTTATTGGCAATACAATTAACAATCAAGCATCATAATATAGTACTAAACATACAGTAGCAATAGTTTTATTACCTGAATAAAAGCTCTAGAGTCGAGAAGACATGGCTGCAAAACAGATATTGGGTAACAAATATAGGTGATGAAATAGTGAGGTTTTGACCAAACGTGGCCAAGAAATTTACCGAAGGAGGTATCTGAAAGAATGGATGGGGAATCGATTGAAATTGTTAGAAACAAATAAAATTTTCAATTTTGGTTGAAAAAGAGGGCAACTGCTTTGGGGGGAAATTATTTTAGGAAGGGCGGGACACGTGAAATATAATTTAATTTTAGGAGGGATGGGATGGTCAATTTTTTTTATTCATTAATACAAGAGTTGCAACACTTTTGCAGAAATGTTGCATTAGATCTAAGAATGCAACACTTATTTTAAAAATGTTGCTTTAAGTTTGATATTCTCTTAAATGCAACACTCTTAAAAAGTGTTACTTATAAAATGTTGCATTAGCTTCATTTTTGTTGTAGTGTCAAATGCCAATTCGGGTCTGTCGATATTGGAACCACTAATGAAACTTATAATTGAACATTGCATAGGAAAATGTAATCATAGCATTAGTAACGAAATGATTAGGCTAGCGACACTTTCTCAGAATACTACTACACAATTTACTTTATATTGCAAGATACTTTTCTGTAAGTATATTATAAAATCAACTTAAAACCATTTTCAAACGTGACATAATCAAACTAAAACTAGTAAACCTTAGACTCATGGGAACGACCACGGATTTACTCAAACTACAGCCTATATGGACCGGTTCTGCTGCCCTATATGCTGTATCGGTAGACGGGTTATGAAAAAATTAAAACTTTGGCATATATTTAATTAAAACAATTTTACGCATCAACCACCATATACATGATACATACGTGAAAAAATCAAGCAAAATGCTGAATATAAGGTTCATTATCTATTTTCACTTTGCCTTTTAGCGTTGTAACAGAGTGCTTTTACAGACTGAAGTCCGTGTTGTGCCTTTCTTAAATCCTTTGGTATGGTTTTTTTGTAAAGGAAACAATTTCGAGCAATAAAAACTTTGTCATCTCTCTATATAAATATGATAATAGCAACAAGTCCGGTATTATCTTAGCATTTAGTCTACAAATGCTCGAAATGTATGTAAATTGTTTCGTTGTACAGCTTCATATTCAGTTAAAACTTGAGTAAGAGAAGTGGGCTTTGTTGCTCTCGGTGCAAATGTGATTAAGGGGTGTTTGGGATTAATTTTTCAAAACTGTGAACTAAAAACAACTATTTTCGGTTTATTCCTTTTTTAGTGAAAGTTAAGAGTTGTTATGAAATATTTGTATTAAGCTTCTATTTTAAGAGGATTTTTATGTGGCCTATTATCACGAAACAGAAGAAAAGGGAAAAATATTAAAACCAAATATTTGGGTTGGGTTATGTGTCTAAATGGGCAATTTTCGTAAGTTATTAGAATTATTTATAGTTATTATCAAGATTAGAAACAAAATCTTGGAGAGATGAATATGCAACACTTAGCAACTAATTCCTATTTTGAAAGCGCTATAGGTGGCTTTATAGACCATCATGGAGGTGCTAATCGGCAAAACAGAACTTGACTAAAACCAAAAACATACATCGTAAACACCTGACGCATTAGGGGGGGAAAGTAGAGAGAACATTAGTATAGATAAGACCCAACAACGTCTTAACTATGTTTTTGTCGACATCTGATTGAAAATCATATAAATGTGTTTACAGGTGAGGAAGTCAGCAAAGCCCCTAAGATCTAGCGTTTGGTGACACCATTCACCCTGCAAAAAAAAAGAGCTACAATTGCCGCCAAGAAGAAAAGAATCGCCAGGGTTAACTCAGAGGCAGCAGCAGAAGCTTCTTACTACCGGGTTGAAAGAACAAAGAGAAAACAACGTGACCAGCAATCCAATAAGAGGTCTGCTGTTTGTATGGGAACTTTGGTATTAGGTAGTAATTCTTGATCGTGCTATCAGAAGATCGTTGTATTAGACACTATTTATTGTAGGTATAAATTCTAACTAGTTGAAGGGATTCAAACAAATTGTAAAAAGGTCATTTTGCGAAATGTGATTTGAAAGTGGTTTTGCGCAGAAGAGCAGCCACGACAACTGCCTACTCAGGTATTCTCACTTTCTACGATTTACAATGAGTTGTAATTGTGCCATGCGTAACTCCATGTTGTAACCTAAAAAAGATAGATAATGATATTTTTGTGAAAACACACTGTTTGGTGTTATGCCATTAACTTATTCTAATAAGAGTTGCAGAACCAATTGCAAACTTATATTTATGTATTGTTATCTTGACCAAAATCTCACTTACTGAGATAATTTGCTTACTTATTTAGTAATTGATTGTATAAATTTTTTTTTGAACGGCGAAAATTTATTAAAAGGAGCTAGCAAGAAGCTAGACTAAAAGGAAAACATCATAAAGCGTTTAACGGGTCATTTAACCACACATCCATACTAACATTGAAACTTCTACACCTATTGCTCAACCAAAAGTAAGTATGAGAAACAATTTCATCAAAAATCCTCTCTTTCCGAGGCTTCTTCGAGGAGAAAATAGACAAATTCCTGAACTTCTAAATATGCCACCATATAGAGACAAACGTGGCTTCCAAAATTCTTCTTTGCATACTAGAGAGATTCATACCGTTGAACTACGAATCCTATGAAGAAGGATCATCAAAAATAGGAATATGAATGTTCCACCATCTACCAATTAGCCGAGCTAAATCCATAGACATCGAGCAACCGAAAAAAAGATGATTACGATTTTCAATGGCGGCCCCACAGTTCGGACACAAAATGCAAGTAATATTAATACCTCTATTATAGAGATTGGACCTGGTAGGAAGTCTGTCGAGCATCATGCGCCACGAAAACACATTAAGCTTAATAGGAAGGACCTTAGACCATCTATTTTGAGAGGGGGAAACAACAAGGACGTGTTTGTCAATCTCTTCTCTAGCTGATTTAACCGAAAAGTCACTAAGGCCATGAAGAGTCTAAGACCATCGGTCACTAACCGATGATAAAGATATGGAAGAGAGAATCTACTCAAGCTCTATGAATTGCGAGTTTTCGATACCTGAGCGAGGAGGCCGTCTAAAGGAAGAAGCAACATTAGAAGCTTGCATGTCTTACTATTAGTGTCGGTAAAGATGTAAGCTACATTTAATTGGAACGAATGGCTTAAAACCCGCACTTTATTTTCCTTGTAATTGCTAGCTTCTCCCAGTTTTGGTTTTCAATAAAAAACAGCTGTATCTAAAAGAAAAACATGAATGCAAGATAGCATTCAGAAACTATATTACATGCAAAGGTTAAACATGACATTCTACTAACTGAAATTTGCATTACTTGTACATATCGCAAATACTACATCCTCTGATTTTTAATGTCTTTTTTTACTTTTTAAAAATCTTTCTTTCAACATTAATCTTTAATATTTTTATTTGTGTTATATAAATTTTGATAAAAATTATACAGAACAATGAAATATGTTTAAAATTATACGAAATAAAATACATTTAAAAACTATTTGTAATTTTTTGTTTTCTAATTGGTCCCTTTTTGTTAAGTTTTGTGTTTTATAGATTATGATGGATCGCAAAAGAGATCTTTTTTGCTTGAGTTATGAGTGAAAAGTTATTTGATGGTAAGAAGTTAAAAAAATGTTGAAATAAATGTTATGGCAAAAAGAAGTTTTTTTTAACATGTTATGATACTAGCTCTTAGTTCTATTTACAAATGTCTCCTAAAACATTAAAGTAAGAAACTTTAGATATATTTTTATTCACCAAATTGCAGTTTTAAATGTACTGTATTATATAGTAAGTAAAAGTATCATTGGCAATTCCAAACCATGTTTCCTGTCATCATATCTTTACGACTTTATGTGAGGATTGTTGACGTATTAACATTGATAATGATATGAAGCCCATTCTGCCATACCTTTTGACACTGTACACATTACTTTATATCTTCTATACTCCATAAAGGACAAGTCAACATACTTCCATTTCTATAACCCTTGTATGTTGTCATTGACTCATTGCATCATATACGTACTCATAGCATCAATAAATTTGAAAAACTTTGAGTATTAGTCAGTACTCCGTTGTTATTTAATTAACATTTTGCGGTTAACGTAAATTACCTTGCTTATCCATTAGGGAAGTTTATATTTAGTTCATTAAGTGTAACAAATTGTTAAACTACAATTAATTGAACATACACCTAAAAAAGACTATAAATAAAAGGTATACAACATATCATTATAGTTTCAAGTTATTAATGATAATTTTGATAAAACCACAATTACTTATAATCTACATACAACTTTAACAATTTAAATTGTACGAGTTTACACCTAACATTAGTAATTTAAAAAAAAATAAAATAACAAAAAACACCCCCCCCGTTTGGGGGTGGTTTAACAATAATTTCGTAGACCTTGAAGATCCCTACTACCTCCACTCTTCATTTCATCCTTAGAAACGCACTTTTTACATCCATTTGGAATAATTTAAGACCATCTTTATTCACAACTCAACTCAACCCAATCTTTTATTAAAATATTATTTTCTCTTTCCTCCACATACACAACCATTACATACAACCAATCCATAATTTTTTTACCATTTATCAACAACCCAACCTAACATATAATATTATTTCTTTATATTTAATTTAATTACTTAAAGTTTTATATAAACTATATATTTAATAAAATATTTACTTTATAAGTATATTTTTGAAATAGTAACGGTTTGAATAATAAAAAAATAATAATAAATTTTTCACTTTATATTTTTAGGTTTTAATTGAAATAAAATACGTTTTTCATTAGAAAAATGAAATTACAAAACATGAAGAAATTAAAAATTACAAATTTTAGAGATACAAATGACATAATTAATTATCATCGCCAAATTTTTGCCATATATGCTCAATCAAGTCATTTTTTAGAGATGAATGAGCTTCTCTGTTGCGCAGTTGTTCTCTGTTTCTCATATAACTTCTCAAATCCGCAATTCGTTCAGTAGAGTACTCAACAACATCATTACCATTTGTATGCGCGTCGTTCAAAAATTCGGATGGATCAAAATTTTGGTAAGTTTCTCGTTCATCTTCAACTATCATGTTGTGCATAATAATGCAAGCATTCATAATTTGTCCCATTTGTTCGTAGTCCCAAATAAGACATGGACGTCGAAGGAATGCGAAACGAGCTTGTAGAACTCCAAATGCCCGTTCCACATCTTTTCGAACGGCCTCTTGATGTTGAGCGAACAACCTATGCTTTCTAATTTGTGGAGAAGTTATAGATTTGACAAATGCAGCCCATGAAGGATATATGCCATCAGTAAGATAATATGCCATATTTTTTTGCTTACCATTCACAACATAACTCACTTTTGGTGCTCGACCTTCTAACACATCACTAAAAACAGGAGATCGATGGAGAACATTAATATCATTGCACGAACCTGGTGTTCCAAAGAAAGCATGTCATATCCATAAGTCATATGATGCAACAGCTTCCAGAATGATGGTTGGCTTTCCACTTCTTCCTGCGTATTGTCCAGCCCATCCTGTAGGACAATTTTTCCACTCCCAATGCATACAGTCAATGCTACCTATCATACCTGGGAACCCACGTTGTTCCCCGACATAGAGTAGCCTCGCTAAATCATCTTCATTTGGCCTTCGAAGGTACTCATCACCGAAGCAAGAAATGACACCTTGTACAAACAACATGAGAGACTCTCTTGTCACAGCACCACTCATCCTTAAGTATTCATCTACGGCATCAAATGATATCCCATAAGCCAACACCCGCATAGCTCCTGTACATTTCTGCAATGATGAAAGACTTGGTCTACCCGTGGCATCAGGTCTTTGTTGGAAATATCGATCATTAGCTGTAACAGCATCAACAATACGTAAAAACAAGTGTTTACGCATGCGAAATCTGCGTCGAAATATAACTTCATCAAAGGTTGGGTTGTCCACAAAATAGTCTGCCATTAAAAGTGCCTCACCTTGCTCACGTTCCCTATCACGATACACTCGTCTTGCTCTGGAAGGTTGGTCTTGTATGACCAAACTAGGATAGTTGATAATAACATCTTCAAGGATGCGATCAGTGCGTTGATTATATTGAACAACACGTGATTCCCATTCATGATACTCGATTGAGTTGGATGAGATCGAACTTGAGTTAGAATCAGATGATAAGTCTTCAGAATCAGATGACATAATTTTTTTGAGAAATTGAATTAGAAATATAAGTTGAATGTGTAAAACGGCTATGTAACTTTCATAAATGATCTCTCATTTATATAAGATGATCTGTAATCTATATGATCGAGTAAAACATTGCCACGTGTTATGATAAGATTTTCTTTTCATTATTGATAAGGTGATCTGTAATCTATATGATCGAGTAAAACATTGCCACGTGTTATGATAAGATTTTCTTTTCATTATTGATAAGGTGATCTGTAATCTATATGATCGAGTAAAACATTGCCACGTGTTATGATAAGATTTTATTTTCATTATTGATAAAAACAAGATTTCATTTATTAAAATTCATATTGATACAAACATAATTCAAAACATCACTTTCCATACAACATCTCATACAAATTACGCTTCATGTCTTCGTCTTCTGGTGAAAGATGATCTTTTGCCAACAAAGCATTCAGATGCAACAGATACATCTTTTTAGTCTTTCTTTCTTCTTTTTTGAGCTCCCTTTCTTCCCGTTTAAGCTCTCTTTCTTCCCGTTTTATCTCCCTTTCTTCTCGTTTCTTATCTACCTCGAGCCTTTTATTCATGACTTCAATTTCACTTTCCCTAGTGATCCTCATTGCTCGCAATTCTTCAACAAATTCAGCGGATGAAAAAGATTGTGATGCCTTACCTTTTCCTTTCTTTTTGGCAGCGTCTCTACCAATAGGTCGTTGAATAGTTGAACCACCACTATTTGGTGTTTCTTGGTTGGAGTGAACAACATACTCTCCTTCTTCACTAGTCCGCGATCTTTTGGTACTGCCACCACTTTCTTCATTAGGTTCTTCATCTATAGGACGTGAACGTGTATTGTCACGATCTATGTTTAACATCCACTTGGGATGTTTACACATAACTTCGTTAAATACAGTCAAGTCTAAGAACTTGCTACCATCTCCCTCATAAATTTTGTGCGCATCAAGCTCGACATCTTTCATACTCATTCCACTCTTCATTCTGCTATACGCTGCCTTGTAAGCAGCGACCCACTTGCTTGCGTTTTCATTAAGTCGTTTAAAACGACCTTTCATCTGATTTTCATTCCGAGGGCCGATATCTTTTGGGTTTTCAGCTCTTGTCTGCTCATACATTTGCCAAATTTTTGCCCACATCGAACTTTTTCTTTGATTGTTTCCACGAGTTGGATCACCACTAACTTGACACCATGCTGCCATCAAAGCTATATCTTCTTTGGTTTCCCATTTTGAAATTTTTTCGGTACTTCTGCTTGGTATTTGAGAATCTTCAAACAAATTTCTAGAAACATGTTGTGAAGTTTCATGGTTAGGTGTACTAGGCATTGGATTTAGATTCGGAGACTGGGAGTTTAGAAGACTTTGAAAACCTCCATAATACTGGGTGTTTGGGAAATAATTAGGATAATTAGGATCCATAGTAGATAAACTAGATATAAAAGGGTTAAGAAATCAGAAATGAAGAATTGAGAAGTGTATGAAAATATGTCGATATTGGACTATATTTATAGAGACTGAAAATTAACATTATTTGTATATTTATTATATTTTTTTTTTGAAAAAAAAACATAAATTATCTATTAGTTTATCAAAAATATGGATAACCAATAGGAAAATAGAAGAAAATATACTTGTCCACTTATATAGTGACATGTGGTATTTTGGATAAAAAAAAGGAAGAAACAAAACAAAAGAAAAATAAATAAAATAAAAGTAATGTGTTACCAGGAGAGGACATGTGGCAGATTGGATGATGGACTTTCAGATCACTAAACGAACTGGTCGGATGTTTCTTTTTCATTATCTTGTATACTTTCATCATTATATTAATTATTTATTCTACAATCGGTCGGCAACCTGACCAATAAACATAGTCTAATCTCTACCACAAGTAGAAACGCAGTCAACTCTTCCAAAAAACTGATCTTCACCGATCAAAACTCTTCTTACAAATCCAAACCCTAATCCCATTTTCAATGCCCCCATTTCATCTAACTTCTTCTCTCTAAAACCAAAACTGATTCCCTTCTATCTTTTCTCTATTAATAGGAACTTCCATCTCATATAATTATAATCAAATCGAAGACCCATATCAAATCAATACCCGTTGGTAGAATCAGAAAAGACACCAAGGCTTCATCATGTCTTCAAGATCCATAAAAGGAGGTCTCGGGTAGGTTCTTTTAGTTGTAAAACAACAAGCTTACCAATCGACTCAAAACCAATATTAAATGGTTTTGAAGTTATGGTAAAGTTGACATTTTTCTTTATTTTGAAACAAAGATCAATGATAGGTTTGAAAGTATAGATCTATAAGTGATCTTTTGTCTTGAAATAACTATAACCTGAGATCTTGTTTCAAATGTTCATGGTTTTCTATTTTCGAGTATTGATTATAGTTTGTTGGAGAAGAAGATGGGATTTGTAGATTCTGACGAAGGGAGTTTAGGATAGTATTGGATTTGATTTGTTTTGTGACGAAGGGTAATTAGGTATAGATTTGGGTTTGTTTGTGA
Organism: Tanacetum coccineum; assembly: GCA_026074375.1. Classification (NCBI taxonomy): domain Eukaryota; kingdom Viridiplantae; phylum Streptophyta; class Magnoliopsida; order Asterales; family Asteraceae; genus Tanacetum; species Tanacetum coccineum. The sequence continues at coordinate 16,121 of BQNB010024146.1, forward strand.
TGAGGCTGATAGATTGATGTTGTTGCTAGTGGTTTATGTTTGAGTCTGTTTTAGTTCCTTCATCAATTCTGTCATTTTTTCATTGTGGCTTGAACTCGTTTGACTCGGTATGGACTCACTTGAGTTGACCCGGTCAACTCGATAGTGACCGAGTTGACTCGGTATTAGTCAAACAGCCACTAACTACCGCTGGCTATAACTTTGCTAAACCGCTACCGAGTAAAAAAATGGGCTAAGTAACGTTTTATATTGACCATGAAAAAGATCAAACCGCCACCCTGTATTCAAACCGCCACGGTAAACCGCCATGGTGGCCAAACCACCATGGCAAACTACCACGGTGACCAAACCACCACGGCAAACCGCTGGCAACTGTCACTATCGTACTTTTTCCTTAAAAACTGGATCTGGTTTTTTCTTTTTGCCAAACCTCTATGAAGAAACCCAGAATAAAAATAAGCTCGAAAATGGTTTGATAAGTACAAAACAACAGATTTGAACCAGTAAGAAAAAATAGAAACATATAACAACATATTAAAACCATTTCCATGAATTTTTCACAAGGAAAAGACACACAAAAATTATCAACAGTATGACCAGATCTGAACAGTGAACCGAGACAGCAACATGATAAAACAAAAGATACAATACACTCCTGGTTAGCTCTGATGCCAATTGTACATGATAAGAAACACTAGCTAAATAAGATCCAGAGGTCGGGAGGATGAAACAAGAACTTAGACATTATTAGATTAAAAGAGAGAAAAGGAAAGATGTGTGTGTATTTTAGAGAGAGAGAACACACACACCTTGGTGAAATGTTACAAAATGAATCCCTACCCCTCCATGGAAGTATGGAGGGGGTATATATAGTCCAAACACAACTAAACTATACTAAATAGTTTAATCTAGTCCCTGCGTGTTTGGCTATTTATGAACTAATGTAATTCCGGATAAGTCAACATATTTTAAGGCTAACATCATTGGTCTAGAGAACATGGAAAAATCTTTTATGAATCTTCGATAAAACCCTGCATGACCTAAGAAACTTCTAACACCTTTTACGTTTGTTGGATAGGGTAATTTAGCTATTACATCAATCTTAGCTCTATCAACTTCGATACCCGCCCCAGAAATTTTATGTCCTAAAACGATGCCTTCTTTTACCATAAAATGATATTTTTCCTAATTCAGCACAAGGTTGGTTTCTTCACATCTAGCAAGCATTTTATCCAAATTAGAAAGACAACAATTAAAAGAGTTACCAAACACCGAGAAATCGTCCATGAATACTTCTATAAAGTCTTCCACCATGTTGTGGGAAATTGTTGTCATACATCTTTGAAAAGTTGCAGGTGCGTTGCATAACCCAAAATGACATTCTCCTATAAGAAAAAGTTCCATAAGGACAAGTGAAGGTTGTCTTCTCTTGATCCTCTGGTTCTATTGGAATTTAGAAGAATCCTGAAAGACCATCAAGAAAACAGTAATATTCATTCCCAGACAAACGTTCTAACATTTGATCAATAAATAGGAGAGGGAAATGATCCTTTCGAGTTGCATCATTAAGTTTTCGATAATTGATGCATACCCTCCATCCAGTAACTATGCGAGAAGGAATCAATTCGTTGTTGTCATTCAAAACTACAGTCATTCCTCCCTTCTTTGGGACAACATGAATAGGGCTAACCCATGAACTGTCTGAGATGGGATAAATCAATCCAGAATCAAGTCGCTTAACAATCTCATTTTTCACCACTTCTTGGACTTTAAGATTTAGACGCCTTTGGGGTTGAATGACTGGTTTGAAGTCATCCTCCATTAGGATCTTGTGTGTGCAGAATGATGGACTTATTCCCTTGATGTCTGACATTTTCCAAGCAAAAGCTCCTCTATGTTTCTCCAATACATGCAAAAGCAACGTTTTTTCCTTTTCGGACAATTTAGATGAGATGATTATAGGAAAGGATTTATCACCATGAAGATATGCGTATTCTAAGTGATGTGGTAAATCTTTCAGCTCAGATTTCTTTTCATCAATCTCATTGGCACTAGCCGAATAAAGGTGTTCACTTTTTTACTTCATCAGACCTTGCTGTTTCTAGTGTTACTGAATACGGCGTATTATCAGGTTCGATATGCTGTATTGGTGTCCCAAGATCAGAATCGATGCCAGACTCATCTCCTATAAATCACAACTTTCTAGGTCAGCTCGATTAATTGATTTTTCTAGAACCTTAAGTAAACATGAATCCAACTGATCATTCTTTAACAATTCATGGGTTTCCACGTTGATCATTTCATCTAAGTCGTCTATGCCATAACACTCATCATCCTCGGTGGGTGGTCTCTTAATTGATTGATCTATGTCAAAGATTACTTCATCATCCCCTACCCTAAGTGTTATCTTTTTATTAAATACATCTATCATTGCTCGGGCTGTTACCAGAAATGGTCTCCCTAAAATTATCAAAATTCTAGAGTCCTCGAGCATATCTAAGATAACAAAATCGATGGGGAGGACGAATTTATCAACTTTTATAAGCACATTTTTGATTATTCCCCTTGGGTATTGGATGGATTTATCTACAAGTTCTAAGTCATTCTAGTAGGTTTGGGTTCCCCTAGACATAACTTTTCATACATCGTGTAAGGCATTAAACTTATACTAGCCCCTAGGTCTGCTAACGCATTATTAATATGTAAGTGGCCAATGTAACAAGGAATAGTAAAACTCCTTGGGTCTTTTTTCTTTGATGGCAGTTTGTTGAGTAATAATGCTGAGCACCTTTTGTTCATCATAACTATACAAGCTTCTTCGAGCTTGGCCTTATTTGTCAGCAAACTTTTCAAAAATTTAGCGTACTTTGGCATTTGAGCTAGGGCCTCAACGAACGGCAAGTTGATATGGAGTTGCTTCAGATTTTCTAAGAACATTCGCTGCTGAGCTTCTTCCTTTTCTTTTCTCAATCTGCAGGGAAAAGGGATCGATGGTGTCTGTACCTCAATTGATGATTGGACAACTTGTTCTTTGGCTTTCTGAGGTTCATCTTCAACGAGAACTTCTTTTGGTGCATCCGGTTTGTCGTGAATGAGAATCGAAGGTCCTTCATCACGAATGTCAGTTTTGTTATTGAGAATACCTTGAGTTGTCATTTTTCCTCCTATAGTCATAACTCCCTTAGCTTTACATTATGATATCAGAGCGTTATTGATTACCTTTGACAACCCATACACTTCGAACATGAGCTCGCTTAGTGTGTTGTTCCTTTCTTTAAACAAGAGCTCGTTGGTTGTTTTGAATTCTCTGATGAATGCACTCATCTCCTCATGTTCTTGATTTCCTTCGTCGATAGATTTGTATAACATTTCTTCCATTGTTAACCTTCTTTCTGGATATTTAAACTGATATGGATGTAATCCGAATTCTATTCCTAAAAAGAAAGACATGATTTAAAGTAAAGCTATTCTAAAAAAATAGTCTTGCAAAGTTACTGTGAGCTGTAGTCAATACGCCGTATTCAATTGATTGAATACGCCGTATTGATTGGCAGAATGGATATGCTGTATCAGTAAATAAAGTTAGATACGCCGTATTCAATTGAAGTGGATACGCCATATCAGGTTATCGACAAGAACAGTGTATAGAAAACAATTAAACAAACAAAACAATTACACAAATAAAACAAGCAAACAATTAAAAACAAATATACATAATTTTATACTAATCTAAATTAAACTAATCCTAAGGGTTAGATTAATCTAATGTTAAAAACCAAAATATTAAATAAAATTCAAGATTAAAATTTCACTCCCCGGCAACGGCGCCAAAAACTTGATTGTGTCGTCGTGAAGGTGTTATTTATGTTTTCAAGTTTTAAATTTATATTTTGCCGACTTTACCTACAACAACACTTTAACGGGCAGTGTACCCGATCAGATGGAGTTTCGTGGTAAGTAGGGTGTCGATCACTAAGAGCGAGAACAAATCTGTTATTTTATCAATATTTTGGTTAACTAAACTAAGTTAATTTAAACTATGTTAATTCTATTATATGGTAAACCTATGCTAAACCTATGTTAATCCTAATTCTAACGGATAAAGGGGGGTTTCAGCCTGAGGGACTAGCATAGGTTTTGTGGTAACTTAGATCAATTTAAGACACAATAACATACGTAAGCAGACATACAAAGGATAGAAGAGCGGTTTAGCCAAATATAAGAAAACTATATTAACCATGATTAATCTAATTAAAATGTTGGTTTGTTTATTTAGTGTAATGAGTGCTTATCTCAAGGTGGCATATCATTCCAAGATTTAGGCGGGACTTCTTCCTAAAACCTAGACACGTAGAATTCTGTCACAATTAAACGCATCCGCATAAAAAGCATCCTATTTGCTAATTATAATCTATCTTAGGTGATTAATAATGGTGATCTTTTTAAACCCTAGCTCATAGATATTTTACCCACTTACTGCTTAATGGCAATTTATATTCTAGTAGTCCACTGTCTAAATCTTTACCAAAAGAATCAATACGTTATTTGTTGATCCTAGGTCACCTGCTAGTCCAACTTGTTCACATATCCCAAAGGTAAAGACAGGGCATTAATTGTGGTCCTATTGATCTAGATATATAAATCACTATATGGAGAGCCATCCCGGCATCTAGCTAACTTGGTCGGTATCACTAGATCTAGTTGAATGATAGATCGCATACAAAAGCACGTAAACAAGTATAAATTGATAAACATAAACAAGCAATCAACGATAAATTAAGCATTCAATATAAACAAACCAAACATTTATATCTTCATAATCATGGCTAATACCAAAGGGTATTAACCCTTAATCATCATAATAAATACAAAAGTAATAATCCAACCAAGGTAAACTAACCGAGTTAAACGAATGATACCAAAAATTGAACGATTACAAGAGTATAGGAGATTACAAGGTGTTTCCTATGGAATTAGTAGCTTTGCTTGACCTCTTCTGCTCTTCTTGTCTTCTGAAAATTGACTTTTGTGGTTAAGGTATCGAAAATATGATCAAGCACACTGAAAACCCGTTTTTAGGTTTTCTATTTATACTGTCTGGAATTTGGTCGATACGACGTATCGAGAGAGATGGATACGGCGTATCAGGGGTTTCTTAGAGTAGGGACCACGTTCGATATCTTCCAAAATATTTTATTACTTTATATTGAATACGACGTATAGAGTTCTCCTGGATACGGCGTATTGGACTTTGTATCTTCGTGGTTTCTTGTGAAGTGCAGGCACATATATGCCGTATCTTCCTTGATGGATACGGCGTATAGGATGTCAGAACAGTAATCTTCAAATGTCTTCGTTTAAGCTTCAGAATGCGTGCCTTTTTGCTAATCTTCACCAAGTACTCCATAATTACTGCAAATCTTAAATATAAACGATTAAGTAACCATTCTTGCAATAATTATACAAAATGAGTTATTTACATGGGATAAATGATGCTATAAAAGTGACGTTATTTGATGTCATCAGTCCCGCACCAAAAAAACACAGTTTAAAAAAAATGCATTTATTAGTATTTTTTCTTTCTTACTTTTTAGCAGAATGATAGTTTTACCCTTAGCTAATTAATTAAAGTCTTCTTTAAAGTTTGTAATAATAATTTCAAACAAGGGTAATATAGTAAACTTGATCAAACTTTCCGATCTATTTTTAGTAGTGGACAATTAAATTGGGACATCCCTAAAAGGAGACGTAAACTATTAATTTGGGACGAAGGGCGTATATAACAATGAGCAGGAGTCGTTAGGGCCCATAACGATCGTTAAGCTTCAAGAAAAAAATAAAATAAAATAATTGATGAACAATAATTTTAAAGTATGTGAACAGTAATATGAACAGTAGTAACGACCGTTACTTAACGGTCGTTAGGTAACGATCGTTAATTTTATTAAAAAAAACTTAAATATTATATAAAAATTACTCCAACACAGATTTTACGTAATTGGTCCTTCGTGTTCGTGAATTATCCTTAGGGTTATTAAGTTACGAGAATAGTCCCCGAGGTTATCCGCGGTTGCAAAGTTAGTTATTAACGTTAAATCTCTCAATAATCGTAAAACGACACAGTACGCAAACACCCCGCGGTGAAGCGCGGGTTCGCAAACCTCGTTCTATAAAAAAATTGCAAAAAATGTCTTTTGTGGTTTGGTCAAATTGCATATTTCGTTCGTTTGGTTCGGGAAGGGCATGCGACATCCTTTTGGAGAAACCGCGGGTTTGATTTCGTCCCTGATCAAAGTAAAATGACTTATTCGCCCTTGTCTTCTTACTCTTCTATATTTATTTTTATCTTTATTCTTTTAAAAAAATCATCATCTTCAACATTTCATTATTAGCCGATGTATTCATATTAGTCTAGCATTGTTATCGGTCCATTATTATTATTTACGCGCTTAGCCCATTGTGCTTTATATTGCACTCTATATATTGATTATCAATGCTAATAATTCATTAAGGGTTTTAATGAATCTAACATGGTAATCAGAGCCTATCCCTAATACTTCCATCAAAACTCGCCTAACCCTAATATCCTACTTTTGCCATCATTTTTATCTTGCTTCTTAAAATATAGTGCTTGCTTCTGTTGCTTCTGCTACTTCTTTTGCCTTTATCAACACCATGACAGATGATGTAAAAACAAATAAAGATACCATAGACAAAGCTTACTCCATAGCTAGCATTAAAGCTTGCATTCCCGCGCCTCTCGTGTCACACCCCGCCAAGGCGGAAACGAGAGGCGCGACGAGAGAGGGAATCATCACAACACATTGGCGTCTATATAGAGAAACTAAAACATGCATAAAATACAAGGTATAGACACGCAGTGTCATGAAAATACCCAAACACATCAACAAAATCCAAAAGGCGTCTGACATTGAAATGAAGGCAGTTCATGCCAATGTCATGACATGCAAACATTCATACATCCTAACATAGCAAAACAAATAACATCCATCATCCAAAACAAATAACGAATCTAGATAACTAAATTTTGCCAGCTGCCTACGGTCCATCTAGCTACTTTTCCTAAATTTAACCTCATCCTGCTGAATACCTGAAAATGATGCTTATACGTCAACACAATGGATGGTGAGAAACATAGGTTTTCAGACACACGTATCCAATCAATTTCCAAAACGATTTATCTAATTTCTGTGATTATAAAACAATACATTTTGCATGACAATCATGCTAACTAACATACAAGCTAACATGCAATTCAATCCAATCATATCAAACCAACCAATCATATACTGGGTAGGCATACCCATACGATCCCTCATAACCAACACTGAGTAGGCGTACTCATCCGATCCCTCAGACACCAAGCAGACGACCTAAATCACTCTTGGATCATACTAAATCTCTTTCCCTCTAGCTTAGGCCATGGATACCCGCAAGTAACCCTCTTGACTAGGCAACAATTCCTTCCACTAAACAGGCCATGGATACCCGAAGTAACCCTCCTGACTTAGTTCACACATCAATATCACATCACATAACATGTAGCACATAACGCATATCAGTCACATAATAGTCTATGCATTTACACCAAGACATAATCACAACAATTTAAAACATATTTCAACACTTGCATCATTTCCATCCCAAGTTTAAACCGCAATAAAAAGTGGGACTATGTAACTCACCTGAATGCTCAAAACGCAGCTTCCAATTCCTATCACGCAACTTTACAAATAAATAAACACGGTTACACGCGACCAAGCTAAAGGCTCTAGTCCATGTAACACACATATGATGGATGTCTAAAGGTTTGATTAACCACCATGGGTCACCCCGATACCATGCCCAACCTTAACCACTTCATTAACTCATTACACTAGTTAACTACAATTTGTTCAAATGTGTAGAATTTTAGTGTAACTTTACCCTCTTAAAACCCTTACTTGATGACCTTCATAAATTATACCAAAAATCACCCAAGTTCATTTATGAGTTTACTAACTACCTTGTGATTCCTAACTACTCATTACATGTGTAAATATCCCAAATAAAATCCAACTTCAAACCTGTCCCAATTCGGATCTGATTGCATCCTAAAAATCATACTAAGACACACAATCAGAAGCTCTCCTTCTAGGGTTTCTTTATATACATATAGAACTTAATTACTGTATATTGGCTAACTTTATTTCCACTTTTAAGTTAGGGTTTTACCCTCCTTAACATGACCTAATTCTGACCCGTATTTACTGTTTTGACAACTTTTCTTGTAACTAATATTTAACCAACTTCCAGAACTCCAATTCAATCGAGGCTAGACTTTTTGAAAAATAGACTCTTTGAACTACAATTTAGGCTCTTGAATCATATCAAAACACGTTTTTAACATCTAGATATCATCAGTTGAACATAGACCTAAATTCTGCTCAACTCTAAATCATAAATTAAAGCGATCTAACTCTAACCACTTACACCAATAAGATCCTAATTAAATTCTAAACACTCTAACGTGATTAAAACATCCTTAATTATAGAAATTTTATAAACCCTAATGATCCATCATATTAATTGTTACATGTTTTAAAGAAAACTAAACAAAAGCTTAATTAAAACATACCTAAACCTTGATTCTTGAAATTCTAATTCACCAACTCGTTCTTGATTAAAAAAAATCTTATTTTTACTTCTCTTGAAGGTTCGGCCGATCAAAAAGTGATTTAGGGATTTATTTATCTTATATTTTTACTAATAGAATCCTATTTTAAGTGAAACTTTGTTTCCCTTTTTTTTCTTTTATCCCAACCGGTCGAACACCCCTATTATTATATATTTTTTTATTTTTTTATTTAATTATTAATTACATAATTATCTTTATTACCTTAAGTTTTTATAAAAACCTAAGCTAATTTAGATAAACCTTTTTACATAAATCCAACTTACTAAACCTTCTAAAAATAACTTCTCATTTCACATTTCACTTTCTATATTTAGAAAGTCTTCAATAATTATCCAAATTTCACTCACTTCACTCATTACCAACATGCTACTTTTCCCATAAAAGCTTAGCACAAAATCATCCAACTATTGACGTAGCATTACATGCCATACGTCATTCCTTTTACATTATCACTACACGTGAATAATGGAATACTCATCACTTACACAAACACATTCAAAATGAGATGCCCATACACCTCAAAATGATATCATGCACACACTTAAACAACTTAACACACATATATAACACATAGCACACAAGAAATCACACAAAATGAACTCTTAGCCATTTCTAAAGGTATCACTAATCCGATTAAATCCTGGATGTCACAGTATCCCCTCCTTAAGGAAATCTCGTCCCGAGATTTAACTAGCAGGCTCAACAACTCAGTCCATGAACAACTGTGGATACTTAATCCTCATCTGGTCTTCGTGTTCCCAAGTAAACTCGAGACCACGCTTCGAACCCTATCTAACTTTCACAAGCGCTATCTTCCTATGTTTTAACCTCTTAACCTCTCGGTTCATAATCTCTACAGGTTCCTCGACAAAATAAAGTGTCTTGTCGACTTTGATCTCTTCCAATGGCACATGCAAATTAGCATCTGCCAGACACTTTCTCAGATTTAACACATGAAATGTGTCATGCACGCTACTCAACTCCTCAGGTAACCTTAACCTGTAAGCTACAAGTCCAATCCTTTCAAGGATCTCAAACGGTCCTACATATCTTGGTGCTAACTTACCCTTCTTTCTAAAATGCACTACGCCCTTCCAAGGCGTCACCTTTAACAATACACAATCTCCCACTTCAAACTCTAACGGCTTACGCCTATAATCAACCTAGCTCTTTTGACGATCTCTCGCCGCTTTGGACTTTTCCTTTACCAACACTACCTTATCATTCGATTCTTGTACTAACTCAAGTCCAGTCAAACTACTCTCTCTAATCTCTTCCCATAGAATAGGCGACCTACATTTCCTTCCATACAAAGCTTCAAACGGAGCACACCGAATGCTCAAATGATAACTACCACCAAAATCGATAACACATGCCCTCATTATATTTTCTAAAGTCTGAATCATACGTTCACTTTGTCCATCCGCTTGAGGATGCTAAGCAGTACTCAAATCCAATCGCGTATCTAACACTTTCTGCAGCGTCTGCCAAAACCACGAGGTACATCATCCATCTCAATCTGAGTTGATTGTCACTAAAATTCCATTCCTTGCTATTATCTCATCAATATAAATCCTTGCCAACTTCACATCTTGAAATCTTCTTATATAGCTAGAAAATGAGCTAACTTGGTCAGTCTAATCTCCGATCACCCCAATCACATCAACTCCACAACATTGACCTTGGAAATTTAGTGATAAAATCCATGGTGATTCTATCTCATTTTCACTCAAGTATCTCAGGCTGTTGCAGCAAGCCAAAAGTCTTTAAATCATTGCAAGCCTTCACCTCTTAAACCAAATCTAACAATTGCTAACAAGTAGCTGTATCCTTTTCTCACGTGGCTACCAATACATTCTCTAAGGTTATAGTAAACTCTTATATTCCGATCCCAATATTTACCAAGTATCTTGATGCATGACCACAGTCCATTACACTTCCTACCAATAGAACCTAAATTCGATCCATAAAGTAACAAACCTCTACAGCTCCTTTCTTTACCATCTGATGATCTAAACCATGTACCTTTCTCTGTCGAGTACGTACTCTTGCTTGAACGCCAACTTTGGGCTCCAGTAATCATATCCATTTACTCGTCTTGATTTCACTCACATCCTTTCTACTCATACGCATTTTCACCCACTATAATACGCAATAACCAGGATGGTATTGAATCTCCACACTCCTAATCACATAACAAGCTCGATCCTACCTCCTTGACACATATTTAGTCAACTTTGGTCTAAAATATGTTGAAGTCCTCTAGATCTATGTAGATGACACTCTTCGTGCCATACAAGTAATGCCTCTAAGTCTTAAGAGCAAACACGACAGCTCCCAACTCTAGGTCGTGTGTTGTATAATTCTTCTAGTGAATCTTCAGTTGTCTCGATGCATAGGCGATTACCTTGCTTCTTTGCATGAGCACAAAACCTAGTCCTTGATTTGATGCATCGCAATAAACTACAAAATCTTCAATTCCATCCTATAACGACAAGATAGGAGCATCACACAGATTATTCTTCAAGGCCTGAAACGCTTCTTCCTCTTTTTTGCCCCACTCATACTTTTGGTTTTTCTGAGTTAGCGAAGTAAGGGGTTTAGCAATCTTGGAGAAATTCGTGATGAAACGCCGATAATAGCCAGCTAATCTAAAAAACAATCGAACTTCCGACGGCGTTGTAGGAGCTTTCCAATTATTCACCGCCTTAATTTTACTTGGGTCCACGTGAATACCACTTTAATTGACCACGTGTCCAAGGAAATGCACTTCTGGTAGCCAAAACTCGCACTTAGAAAACTTCACATACAGCTTCTCCTTCCTCTGTAACTTCAACACTAACTTCAAGTGAACTTCATGCTCTTCCTTCGTCTTTGAGTAGATCAGGATGTCATCAATGAAGACAATGACAAACTTATCTAGATACGATTTGCACACCCGGTTCATCAAGTCCATGAAGACCGCTGGTGCATTGGTTAACTCAAAAGGCATAACCGTAGACTCAAAATGTCTGTATCTCGTTCGAAATGCGGTCTTTGGAATGGCATCCTCATGCACTCGTAGTTGATGATAACCTGACCAAAAATCTATCTTTAAGAAAGCACACGCTCCTCGTAACTGATCAAACAAGTCATTAATCCTAGGGAGTGGATAACGGTTTTTTAACAGTTAATTTGTTCAACTCCCTATGATCAATACACATGCAAAAAGAACCATCCTTCTTCTTCATGAATAACACAGGTGCTCCTCACGGAAAATGACTAGGTCATATGAAACCCTTGTCTTGCAAATCTCAAAGTTGTTCAGATAATTCTTGCATTTCTGAGGGTGCTAGACGATATGGAGACTTCGCGACTGGCGTCGCTCCATGAACCAAATCTATGCGGAACTCAACTTGTCGTCGTGGTGGTCATTGACAAATATTCTAGAAACACATCAATAAAATCTCGTACGACGGAAATATCACTTAATTTCGGTTCATCTACCTTTGTGTTCATTAAGGTTTTCACGACTCCTTGAGTACGTTCACCATGAACCCGAAGTATCTCATCACCTTCCAATGGTATCCTAACCACCTGCTCATGACATACTATCACAAACTTCCTCTTGGACAACCACTTCATTCCCACAATCACATCAAAGCTTCTACGACTCAATGGTATCAACGAACTCCAAGGGTTACGAACAATCAAATAGGATAACAAACGAATATTGAGTCAAAGGCTAGAATTCATATAGGAGATTTCACATATGCAAATAGACGTAGATCAAATGACATATGAATTCTTTAAAAGAAAGGATACATATATGCACCGAGTGAAAGCGCAAACGAAAGAAAATCAACAGGCGTACCACGACAAATGAACACATAAAAAAATATCAATACGAAAGACAAAAATTCTTATACCAATTATCGATTTTACTCGAAAGACCAAATTAAATAATGTTTTTATAAAAATCAATTTAAATTTAGAAAGTCACTTTAAGTATAAAATCATTTTAAATAATAATGAAATTGTCTTAAATGTAATCTTTGAAAAATTTATTCTAGTTGTCCTAAAAATCTAGAGATGGTTATCTCATGGTGTATCGTACCTTACCACTATGAATCACTTTAAACCTGCTTTTTATAATAAAATAAAATCTTTTTACAAAGATCATTTTATGCACAGTTTTCTCCAAACACCAACACAATACTTCCAAAGAGTTTTTATAATTAGACATCAATTATAAAATATGTTACTCAAACAAAGGACACCATAATACCAAAAGGGATCGTAAAACACCGTACAGACCCTAACACAATTCTATTGTTTGAAAACGAAAGAAAATACCAGGAACCATATACTCAAAATAAAATCAAACAAACTCGTACAAGAAAACTCATGCAAGACGTTACGTACCCAAAAGAAAACGTAAGGTCTTATCCAAAATAACGATCAACAGAGCAAACCAAAAAGCATCGATACTAACACGTCACCAACGGGTTACGAAAATTAAGGGATATACAAAGAAGAGAGTAATGATCCACACTAATATGTTAGGAACAATTAGTGCTTAAAAGAAACCTTTGATACTCATACGAGTAATTAATGTAACGAAAGAACTAATGAAACGTGCCTATATCCGAAAGAGCATATCCGAACAAACAATCGAGCAACGAGCAACCACAATAATAATAATAATAATACTAGGTATATGCAAATACTAGATAGAAGAGAAACTTACTATCTATACAACTCAATTTAACATATCCTCCAATTAGGGTAAGAGAATAATTCTCTACCCATACCACCATACTTATCATGAATACACATATAAAAAAAGCATATTACACCTACCACCTTACAACCAAACACAAATAAATGCAATCATGGTCACAAGTCTACGTGTGTGATGCCTTTATAATTATGTTGGCCACCATAATTATAAGTGCCTCCTTTCACACGTGTACTTACTTCCAAGATTACCCATTTCAATCATAATTCACATATAAGCACATATACCACATTGCACATCTTAAACCACTCCAACTTAACACATAAAGGATGCTCCATCAAATAACTACTTACTTATATCAAAATAAAATCGAAACGACATAAAGGAACGAAAGTCTCGCAACAATTCCCAAAATACGAAATATCCGAAAGAAATAATCAATAACAACATGACGAGGTAAAGGACGGGATAAACTTATGTTGGGCCTCGCTTGGGTTTGACTTTGCCTCCGCAAGAATCACCTGACTCTGCGGGTCCAGCCCTATTACGCGCATCCGACAAACGATCAACTATCCTATCTCCTTCGGTTCTACAAGAGGCTCCTTATAACGCTTAAGTCCAGTTGGGAAAACGGTTCCCCAACGAGACTTCTTACGGGTGGGGGAAAAACATAGCTAAAATACTAAGAAAGTAATACATATCATATCAGATAATGGTAGGCAAAATAACTAAAATGACAACTTAGCAAAATACGAGATATATAAGCTATGCAAAAATAGAGGGGAAGCATAGCAGTTATAGCATTAAACACTTAAGCCCTAAATGCATCTACATGAAGGACCCCTAGGTTATAGTCTAGGCTCAACCACCTACTTCTCTATAACCATTGGCTCTGATACCAATCTGTCACACCCCGCCAAGGCGGAAACGCGAGGCGCGACGAGAAAGGGAATCATCACAACACATTGGCGTCTATATAGAGAAACTAAAACATGCATAAAATACAAGGTATAGACACGCAGTGTCATGAAAATACCCAAACACATCAACAAAATCCAAAAGGCGTCTGACATTGAAATGAAGGCAGTTCATGTCAACGTCATGACATGCAAACATTCATACATCCTAACAAAGCAAAACAAATAACATTCATCATCCAAAACAAATAACGAAATCTAGATAACTAAACTTCGCCAGCTGCCTACGGTCCATCTAGCCACTTTTTCTAACTTTAATCTCATCCTGTTGAATACCTGAAAATGATGCTTATACGTCAACACGATGTTTTATGAGAAACATAGGTTTTCAGACACACATATACAATTAATTTCCAAAACAATTTATCCAATTCATGTGATTATAAAACAATACATTTTGCATGACAATTATGCTAACTAACATAAAAGCTAACATGCAATTCAATCCAATCATATCAAACCAATCAATCATATACTGGGTAGGCGTACCCATCCGATCCCTCATAACCAACACTGAGTAGGCGTACTCATCCGATCCCTCAGACACCAAGCAGACAACCTAAATCGATTTTGGATCATACCAAATCATTTTCCCCTCTAGCTCAGGTCATGGATACCCGCAAGTAATCCTCCTAACTAGGCAACAATTCCTTCCACTAAACATGCCATGGATACCCGCAAGTAACCTTCCTGACTTAGTTCACACATCAATATCACATCGCATAACATGTAGCGCATAACGCATATCAGTCACATAATAGTCCATGCATTTACACTAACACATAATCACAGCAATTTAAAACTCTTTTCAACACTTGCATCATTTCCATCCTAAGTTTAAAACGCAATAAAAAATGGGACTATATAACTCACCTGAATGCTCAAACGCAGCTTCTAATTCCAATCACTCAACTATACAAATAAATAAACACGGTTACATGCGACCAAGCTAAAAGCTCTAGTACATGTAACACACATATGATGGATGTCTAAGGGTTTGATTAACCATCATGGGTCACCCTGACACCATGCCCAACCTTAACCACCTCATTAACACATTACACTAGTTAACTATAATTTGTTCAAAAGTGTAGAATTTTAGTGTAACTTTATCCTCTTAAAAACCTTACTTGCTGACCTTCATAAATTATACCAAAAATCACCTATGTTCATTTATGAGTTTACTAACTACCTTGTGATTCCCAAGTACTCATTACATGTGCAACTATCCCAAATAAAATCCAACTTCAAAACTGTCCCAATTCGGATCTGATTGCACACTAAAATGTATGGCCCTAATTACCCTACTTAGACACACAATCAGAAGCTATCCTTCTAGGGTTTCTTGATATACATATTGAACTTAACCAATATTGATTGGCTAACCCTAATTACACTTTTAAGTTAGGGTTTTACCCTCCTAAACTTGACCTAATTCTGACCCGTATTTACTGTTTTGACAACTTTTCTTGTAACCAACATTTAACCAACTTCCAGAACTCAAAATCATTCGAGGCCAGACTTTTTGAAAAATAGACTCTTTGAACTACAATTTAGGCTCTTGAATCATATCAAAACACGTTTCTATCATCAAGATATCATCAGTTGAACACAGACCTAAAATCTGCTCAACTCTAAATCATGTTCTAACGCAACCCTAACATTCAACAAGCATGATCATAACCCTAAACTAACCCTAATCATTATACCATCATTAAAGTTCATATATAATCTGTATTTTATGTAAACCCTAGATCCATCACATTATTTGTTACATGATTTGAAAGATTAAACAAAAGCTTAATTGAAAACATACCTAAACCTTTACTTGATCACACTTGAATCACACCTTGAATCTTAAAAAGAAAAAAAAATCTCTCTTCTTTTGGGGGTTTCGACCGAACACAGGGAGAGAGGGAGAGAAAAGTGTTTTAGGGTTTTCCTTGATTTTGTATTTATATTACTTAGAATCCTTGTTGTAGTCAAATTAGTTTCTTTTTTTTCTTTTATCCCTAATCGGCCGAATAAACACCCCTATATATATATAATATATATATATATATTATAATTATTATTATTTACATAATTATCTTCATTACCTTAAGTTTTCATAAAAATCTAAGCTAATTTGAGTAAACCTTTTTACATAAACGCTACTTACTAAACTTTCTAAAAATAACTTTTTATTTCACATTTCACTTTCTATATTTAGAAAGTCTACTATAAATATCCAAATTTCACTCACTTCACTTATTTCCAACATGATACATTTTCCATAAACGCTTAACACAAAATCATCCAACTATTGACGTAGCATTGCATGCAATACGCCATTCCTTTCCATTATCACTATACGTGAACAAATGGAATACTTATCACCAAAAACAAACGCACTTAAAATGAGATGATCATACACCTAAAAATGATATCATGCACCTATTCAAACCACTTAGCACACATATAAAACACATAGCATACAAGAAATCACACAAAATGAACTCTTAGCCATTTCTAAAGGTATCACTAATCTGATTAAATCACGGATGTCACAATAGTTGGAAAAGTTTAAAATATCTAGATCCTATTAAGTCTAAAGGTGAGATGTGAACTCATTTAATTGTGAATAGATTCTTTTCGCTAACTTTTATCCCTAACGGGGCAAGAGGGCAGAAAGTAGCCGAAAGTGTTCTGTAAAGTCATTTAACATTAAGTGCATACTATCTTCAAAAGAAAACTGAAAGTGCACACCATATGATCAGTTTTCGCGTTTGCCACTACTACTCGTATATTGCTAGTATTGCACTATTGCTATAATAACTATCTTGTAAGTCGTAACTATGATTTTCCATCAAACAAATAACTTTCGATGTCATAAGTTCTAACTGTAAACGTATTTAAGGTAATCACAGGGTGTGTTTGAATTAGTTCTAACTCATCTATTGCTTCAAGTTTCATTCATCAATATCAGATCGATACACATTTCTTGAACTAGATTTAAAATCGAATAAGTACTTTTGACTAAAATTTCCTACCTAACTGCCGTTTCACCCAAACAAAGTTACGTAAGCAGTGTTATCAGCATATATAACTCTCCCACTTGATCCTAACTGAATTTACAATCTTTTTTTTACTTCGGCTCTTCCACCAAACTAAGAACTGGTCCTGCAGCCTTACACGTAAGGGTGGCAATTTCTGACCCGACACGAAACTCGACCTGAAACCGACATGAAAATTAACAGGTTCGGGTTGAGTCTAATAGATTTTAGGTTGGGTTTGGGTCGACCCATCTGACCCGTTTATTAAACAGGTTAGGTTTGGGTTGGGAATAAATTAATCGGGTCGACCCGCCAATCCGTTTAAGATTTTTTTTCTAAAATTAAAAATTATTTATATTTTATTATATGTGTTAAATGGGTTAAACGGGTTGACCCGTAAACCCGTTTAACCTATTTAACCCGTGTAATGTGCCAACTTGTCTATATAAAACGGGTTAAATGGGTCAACCTGAAACCCATTTAACCTATTCAACCCATGTAACTTATTTAACCTGCCAACCCAAGTATATATACGGGTTAAATAGGTCAGGTTAGGGTTGACATAGCTGACCTGATTATTTAAATGGGTCAGGTTCGGGTTGGGGTTTTTTGACCCACCAACCTATCAACCCGAACCCGACCTGAATTGCCACCCTTACTTACACGTTTATGAAACAAAATATGCCATAAAATTAAGCGCAAGAAAAAAATGCTTATACAAAACCAAAATCCAAACACCCCTCGTCATCATCATCAGTATAATATAGTTTTTGTAACCACATATAACACATTAATTTATCGAAACCTGTCTTATACAAAGGTAATGAAAAAAGTGTTTGCGGGTCAACCCGCCTTGACCTATATTTCCCAATTTCACATGTTACCTATCCCACTCGACCCACTCAATTTTCCTAATTTATATGCAAGTATAAAACATAAACAGAATAAGAGTTCGATTTCACACCTAAAGGCGATGAAGCAATTGTGGCCGCAGTTCAAATAAATACTTCTCATCGTCTAGTCGATTAAATACAACTTGTGATAACGTCTGCACACATATGCAAGAAAAAAAATCAATATGTAAAAAAAAATATTTCGCGTTTCTATCCCACTTTTAAGCAGTAAAGTTTAATTCTTTTTAATCGTCAACGTTTTCATTTGGTGGCCACATATATACGTTGGCCAAAGATATAATTTCAATTCCCTTTATCAGTAAACTTCAATTCTTTTTAACCATCTAAAGTTTTGATTTTGTGGGTCCATTCAAACGGTGACAAACTACTGGTCAAAGTTAAATTCTTTTTTAAAATTTATCACTTTGGTTCCATGGATGCGGACCATCTGATAGTAAAGTTCAATTTTTTGTTTTATAATCCAAAGCTGCACACACAATTGTAATTAATCTACTTGAATATGGTGGGAAAGAAGGCTTACCCATCTTTGTACTAGATTGAATACTTGTTTATGCAAGAATTTTAAACTTCATTAAATGATTCCAAAACAATACAGATTTTAGCTAAAAGATAAGCTTAGTCTGTTAAAGTATAAATTATCAAGTTACTGTAATAACATCAGTACCTTTCTTCAGTGGTTCTCTCCCAACACTTGTTGTTTCAATCCTTTTAGAGATCTTAGGGGACTCGCAAAAGGTCACTGCTAATACAAAAATGTTGAAGTCCATCATTTTGAATTCAATAACTAAAAAAGCATACACATACGCATTGACAATTCAGTTATCTTGAATTACATAACAACTAAAACATAACATAAAAAACTTAACCTTTCAAGCCGGTTGACGGTTTACCGACGAATTTCCGCAAATGGTATTCAGATTTACTACCTCATTTAATTTGTTTAGGACGCTTTAATCAAATGTTTAGGACCTGCTACAATGACTGAATTAGCAAATCCCAAACACCCTCTAATCCGTTTGACGATTTTCTAAGGTAAGATAAAACATAACTCAATAAAAAAGAGATTGGAAAAACCACTCAATGTATATACAGAGGAATGGTTGCTAGTATATGGGGATAAGGTCTTCAAATGTAAAATCAAGTTAAAACTTAAAACTTTCTTAGTACTATAAGTTCCACCTGATGATGTCGATCCCCACTTGCTGGCCGCGTCTGGTAGGTATGAAAGGTATCGGCGACTTAATGTCGTCTTCCTCATTGACATTAATCATCCATTTAGATAGCTCATTGTTTTTTCCTCTCTATGCCATAAGCCACTGCAAGACAACCAAGAGTTCAACATTTATCACTTTAAAAAACTAAAACCCAACAAGTAAATGTTAAGCAATCAAAGTTCCTGGGGTGTTCAAACCAAGGACCATATGGCGCCATAAGGCCAAGTAAGCAACCCCAAAACAGCTGATATAAACAACAACTCAAAATAGAAAATGAGAACAAATATTGTATACTGAGTGCACACCTAGCATTCTATTCGGCATACTAAGCCGGTAAATCTCTTAAAAAGTTTCCCACTATCATAACACCTAATCCTATCAAAGTATGCAACATATACGCTCAGAGGCATCACGAACCAAACAATTTATAAAAGCAAAAATGACTCATACCTGATAAGCAATGAATAAGACCTTATTGGCTGGTAATAAGGGTCTGCTTCCATCTTTAATCTCGCAGAATAGAACCTGCCCAAAATAAAATAAAACCCCGAATTCAAGACTTAAAATTAAAAAAATATATATACAATTACATAAACCAAATCCAAAAAAACCCTAAATCAGATTAATACCCTAAATGAGATTCACAAACCCAACACCATCTTCCATCTTCAAATGTCATGTCATCGGCGATCTTACTTCACTCTCATCACTCATCGCAAGAATATTTTCATACTGTTTGTGTGTGTGTGTGTGTATGTGTGTTTGTGTGTATGTTTTTCTAAGCATTATTAGAATAAACCTAAAACAAATTCAACTCTCATCATGTGGTTTATGTGTGTGGTTTTCTAAATCTGCGAATGATGTGAGAGGTAGATACAATATTTGAGAAACACGTGGGTGAGGAAGACACGTGTTGATGATGAAGACTTGGAAGGAGAGATCGAGAAGTGGCATTAAACACGCCAGTCAGGTCAGGGGCTGAGTATCCCTCTTTTGTGTAATGAGTGGGTCGGGCCGGGTCTTAAACATTAAATTTTAACCCGAGCTCCCCCGCTTTTTGTAAGGTTTTATAATTATAATAGGCAATGGAGGTTTTTTGGTTATTATGGGTCCAACCAATTGAGATTTACTGACGATTTAAATTGAAGCCTTTTGGGTTTATATTACTCTACTAATTATCAAGTAGTGGTTTATATTTTTTTATTATCAAGTACTTTATCAAAGTACTTTAACGATTTTTTTTTCAATTACATTTTAATAAGGAGTTTAATTCTATTTTGTGAATTTTATGTTTAAAAAGGAATGAATCATGTTGAAGTTACTTAAAACATAATGTGTTAGGGATTCAAGTTAGGAATCGGTGACGATCGATTACGGTTTGTGGTATAGCGGAAGGATTGTTTCTTGTTTATCAAGACATTTTGAAAAAACAAACAGTCTAAAATAATTCACATTTAGACTTTTGAACCAACTTTTAATATTTGGTATTCAAACATAAAACATCTTAAAAAACAAACAACACCCGAATTTAAAAATAATTATTCAATAATAAAGTCCTAACCGTAATTATTCAATTAAAAGGTCTTAAACAAAATTTGAGTTAACTCGCCTAAATTTGGAGATCTGAATTCCATTCCAGCTCAGCAACCTGGTCTCACACCTTTAATTTTGTGGGATCTACAGTGGTGGCGGGTATAGCACGTGCTACACCCATTTTGATCCTGCGAGGTGTTGACCTTTTTCATGGTGCTACTAGTCCATTTTTTCCTTGTGCTAATGTCAATTAGTGTATGAGCTAATGTGTTCATGTTTCTAATATGAACTGTCAATTTATTTCTTGAATACACTATAGAAAGTAAAAGATAGATGGGTTTATGTTTAAGAAAAAAGAGAAACACAGTGGCCGAGTTTTACGTTTAAGAAAAAGTAGTTAAAAGATGGATGGGTTTATCTCTACTACATATAAAGTAATTAAATGAAACACAAGACTTATTTTCTCAGCCATATTTGATATCCCCCATGTTTACTTACAACTTTAAGTTCAATCATGAGGCTGAGCGGTTCTTATTACTCATCCAGCAACAAAAGTAATGTCTTCCCCGTTCTGCCAATTAATACAAATAGTTACAAGATTGTTCATTGATGATAAAAACTAAAACATCAATTACTCTCATCAAGGGTAAAATGGTCATTCATGTAATTCATATCGTTCATTCAACACAAAAACAAACAATAACAATTCATTATCAGCTATATGCATAGAGTCATTAATATCGATAATGCCATCTATAACCACACATGAATAATGAAAGGTATACAGTCCCTGCCGCAAGAATCACAATTATGCATTCAATCCTTTTTAGTACAAAGATGAACTTTTGTGAGACTCTTTATCTGGTTATGAGTTAATACTAAAACTTGGGTACCAACTTTTAGTCTTCGGAGTTCAAACATAGACTCCCAAAAGGCAACATATATCTCTAAGTAGTAACTACTGAGTTCACAAAAAGAAACTTACTTTAACTCAAGTTACATGTAAAACTCATTTTAATTCCAAGATTTCAGTAGTAACTTCAAGTACCATTTAGTGTCGAACTACATATCCCTGGTCCTGTAGATACTTGACATATTCTTCTACATGTCTGATAGGTGTTACATTTAAACGGTTTCCTATGTGATCATGACCTGTAAGAAACGAAATTTTCAAATCGTATTCGCGTAGCAAACAATGAACTTTGAGTCTTCAGCTATGTAGAAATTAACCACAACACCCCCTAAATCATCTTTGAAAGATAACAACTTGGCAAGATGGGTGTCACTAAACGCACCAAAATTTCCTTTATCTCATTGTCATCCGTGGATGCCGAAAGATTCATCACTAAAAGGTTGTTGTTCTATTGAATAACCGTAAAAGCCGAAAGATTCATGACTAAAAGTTTGTTGTTCTATTGAATAACCGTAAGCTATTTGAGAAGCCCATTAGGGTTGTGTGGAGTAAACATAATATATACGTGAAGTTTGACAACTGATGAGCAATTCGAAGCGTTGTTTAGAGCTTATGGCACAATTATTTCTTGTAAGATTGCAAAGGAAAGAATCACATGTTTGGATATGTTCATTTTAATATAGAGGAAGGTGCTTTGAATGCTATTCATGGGCTTAATGGCTTTGAAACAAAAACAAATTGTGACTTTATTAAGGCTACTGATCGGTTAGGTTTGTTTTAAATTCATTTGGAAATTCCGTTTACTTTTTTAAATCTTTTTTAGATATGACGACAAGTTTTAAAAAAGAAGCGAAAGAAAGGAATATGAGTGTGAGAAGGTGTACATAAAAATTATCGACTTAAGCATCACATAAGCTTTACTCGTGGAAAGGTTTCATGCACGGTTCTAGGTGTTTCGGTTCTCATTGGTGGTAACAAAGAGTTCGCACGCTACGGGTTTGTGAAGTTTGAGGCACATGAAGATGCTTTGAAAGCTATCTAAGGCTCGATGGTGTAGAAATTGTTACTATAATAACCAACTCCTACACCATCGAGCCCTTGATAGCTTTCAAAGCATCTCCATATGCCTCAAACTTCACAAACCCGTAGCATGTAGACTTTTTGTTAGCATCAATAACAATAACAACCGAAGTGCCATAAACCGTGCCAAAAACCATAACCTTTCTACCAGCAAAGCTTTTGTGATGCTTTAGTCGATAAATTTAACATACACATTGGGAGACTCATATTCATTTCTCTCGCTTCTTTTTTAAAACTTGCCGACATATCCAAAAATAAAATTAAAAAGGTAAATGCAATATCAATATGAATTTAAAGCAAAGTTAACCCATAAATAGGTTAATGAAGTCACAATTTCTTTCCATTGAATTCAAAGTGATTAAGCCCATGAATAGAATTGAAAGCAAATTCCTCTTTATCAAAATCAACATATCCCAAACATCCAATTCTTTCCTTTGCAATATTACCAGAAATGATGGTGCCATAAGCTCTAAACAACACTTTGAATTGCTCATCACTTGTCATACTCCTAATAGGCTTCTCAAATAGCTTACAGGTTATCAACAGAACAAGAGCAACATAAAGTGGATCCACCTAATCCCAACAACAACACCAAACAACAATATTCTAACGAAAACAGTAATTTTGTGAGTTAAGTTCAGGGTTAGGGTTTTTAACTTTTATAAATTTGGGGGTTTTAGGATTTGGGGGGAGGTGTATAGATTGGAGGAATTTTAAAGGGTTGGTGTTTGTGTGTGTTTGGCCGGCTGTGGCGAGACTTAGCTGGTGGTGGTGGTGTGGTCGCGGGTATGGTGATGTGTGTTGGTGGATGAGAAATGAGAAATGTCACGGGCTGTAACTATGTTTATTCACAACCTTTACTAAAATATTTTCCCCACTTACACAATTAATACATACAACTAATTTATACTTTTTTACCATTTATCAACCACCAACCCAACATATAATATTATTTCTTTTATATTTAATTTAATTACTTAACACTTCATATAAAATTATATATTAAATAAAGTATTTACTTTATAAATATATTTTTATAAAGTGACTGTTTTAGTAAAAAAAATATTTTAAATTCTTAAGTTGTAATTGAAATAATACGTACTCATTAAAAGAAAAAAATTATTCAGGACTTCAATTTCACTTCCCCTAGTGATCCTCATTGCACACAATTCTTCAACAGATTTGTTATTACGGGATGCCTTACCATTTCCTTTCTTTTTAGCATCGTCTATACCAATATGTCGTTGAATAGTTGAACCACCATTATTTGGTGTTTCTTGGTTGGAGTGGACAACATAATCTCCTTCTTCACTAACCCTCGATCTTTTCGTACTGCCACCACTTTCTTTATTAGGTTCTTGTAAACGTGTCTTGTCACGATCTATGTTTAACTTCCACTTGTGATTTTTACGCATAACTTCGTTAAATAAAGTCAAGTCTAAAACTTGCTACCATCTCCCACGTAAATTTTATGAGCATCAAGTTCGACATCTTTCAAACTCATTCCACTTGTTTTTCTACTATATGTTGTCATTTAAGCAGCGACCCACTTGTTTCCGTTTTCGCTAAGTCCTATAAAACGACCTTTCATCTGATTTTCATTATGAGGGCCAATATCTTTTGGGTTTTCAGCTCTGGTCTGATCATACATTTGACAAATTCTTGTCCACATCGAAGTTTTTATTTGATTATTTTCACGGGTTGGGTCACTACTAACATGACACCATGCTGACATCAGCGTTATATCTTATTTGGTTTCCCATTTTGCAATTTTTTCGGTATTTCTGCTTGGTATTTGAGAATCTTCAAACAAATTTCTAGAAATATGATGTGAAGTTTCATGATTTGGTATACTAGGCATTTGATTTAGCTCCAGAGAAAACTGAGAGTTTTTTTTGAGATTGAGAGTTTAGAAGAGTTTGAAAATAATCTAGATGGTTGTGATCCATAATAAATAAACTAGATATAAGAGGGTTAAGAAACTAGAAATCAAGATATGAGAATGTGTATGTAACTATGTCAATATTTGGTTAGTTTTATAGAGAACTGAAAATTAAAATCAATGATATAATTATTACTTAAAAAAATAAAAGATAATATACATTATCTAAAACCTTATCTATCACGTGTAAAATCCATTCTAATTAAATGGGAATATGAATGCCCATTAATCTTGTGCCATGTGGCAAGGTTGAAAGTAACATTTGAAGATCATAAAGTGAACCGATTCGTAGGTATGGAGCATTCAATTCGTATTTCTTTGAGTTTAATATGTCTATTTAATGCCTTGTACTTGCAACCAGGTTACATCAAGGTCATGAATAAACATAGCCTAAATTTTGTTTGTTGGGAACCTATTTTTTTATTCTATAAAACATATGAAAATATAAATATACCTTTACATTTGACGAATATACTCTTCATGTCATATCCACGTTAGAAGACACCAAGAAAAACATAAATATACCTTTGTTTATTGAGAACCTATTTTTTTATTTTATAAAACATATGAAAAACATAAATACTACAAAATGATTTGCAGCAAACATATATGGCTGAAATGTGCGGTGTTTCAAATGATCATCTTTGCATGAATCAGTATTAAGTCCTCATGGTCGGGTATGAACTAACAATCAAACGTTCTTTAACAAAGTTGGGTATTCGTGTTGGTTGCTGTCAAATTTTTGTTTTAAGATTGAAACTATCAGCAACATATGTTTTTTCCATCCATAATATTTTTAACTTTGATGTTTCTAAATAGAGGAAACTAAAGATAAGTAAAGAAAGTGGTGGGGAAAGAAAAAGAAACATTGTTAAAAAATCATTAGTGTTCTTGAGTTGTAAGAAAAAAATAAAGAAAAGTAATGAGAAAAATGTTATTTGACAATAATGCCCTCAATCAAATATTTAGTTTAGCTTGAGTGAAAATAAACAAAGAGCAACTTTGTCATAACTATTGTGAAAGTAATGAATAATGATAAAGAGAATTAAGGAGAAGAGAAGAATTATTATTGATTGATGATTATAGGAGGTTACAAGTGGATGTATTTATAAGGTTAATAGGCTAACCCTAGCTTATACCTAAAGATACAGGATGAATAGACATAGCCCATAAGCCCATACATAGCCATACATAATGTTTTACAATACTCTTCCTTAGATATTCATCATTTATTATACACTATAGACTGCCTCATTAAAAACCTTACCAAGAAAACCCCAATGGGGTAAAAACTTGATGAAGGGAAAAAGAGTGCAGTGCGCATAATGCTCCTCCTCAAATTAATGTATATCTTTTAAACGTCGAAGGCCAATCTTCTTAACCAGTAGCTCAAACACCTTTGTTGGCAAAGATTTTGTGAATAAATCTGCCAAATTGTCACTTGATCGAACTTGACAAACATCAATAACTCCATCCTTTTGTAGATCATATGTAAAGAAAAATTTCGGAGAAATTTGTTTTTTATTGTCTCTTTTGATTACCCTTCCTTGATTTGAGCTATACACACCGCATTGTCTTCATACAATATGGTTGGATTTCCTTTGATAGATTCGAGTCCACATTCTTCTTGGATGTGTTGAATCATCAATCTTAACCAAACGCATTCTCGACCGGCTTCATAAAGTGCAATAAGTTCAGCTGGTTTGATGATGTAGCAGTTAATGATTGCTTTGTCGACCTCCAAGATATTGCGGTGTCTTCATAAGTAAAAACATACCCTGTTTGTGATCGTGTCTTGTGTGGATTGGACAAGTAATCAGCATCAGCGTATCCAACCAACTTAGATTTTGAGTTATTTTGGTAAAATAATCCCATATCATGGGTACCACAAAGATAACGAAAAATATGTTTGATTCCATTCCAATGTCGGCGTGTTGGCTCGGAACTATATCTTGTTAGTAAGTTTACTGAAAATGCAATATCCGGGCGTGTATTGCTAGCAAGGTACATCAAAGCCCCAATCGAACTTAGATAGGGTATTTCAGGACCAAGAATGTCCTCATCATGTTCTTTGGGGCAGAACAGATCAATTTCTCGGTCAAGCGAATGACCGACCATTGGTGAGCTTAGTGGATGAGCTTTATCCATATTGAATCGTTTTAATATTTTATCTGTATAGTTTGATTGATGGACAAATATTCCATTTGACAAATGCTCAATTGGAAAGCCTAACCAAATTTAGTCATACCAAGGTCTTTCATTTCAAATTCGTTCTATAACAAATTTGCAGTATGTTTAATTTCATCAAGATTTCCGATGATATTTAAATCATCAACATACACTGCAATGATTGTGAAACCCGCCTTTGATCTTTTAATAAAAACACACAAACTTGTTTGATTACTTTTATATCCTTCTTTTGAAATATATTCACTCAGACGATTATACCACATTCGTCGTGATTGTTTTGATCCATATAAACATCTTTTCAATTTAATTTTAATAATAAATATATACAATTGGTGGGAGCATGGGAGAATCACCCAATTAAAATCAATGTTTTAAAAACCGGTTCAACCCGGCCGGTTGAACCGCGAACCGGAAAGTTGGCCGGTCCGATGTAAGCCGGGTTTGTGCTGCAGTTTGAACCGGATTGAACCGCCGAGTTTTGGTCGACCCGGGTTGAACCGCCGGACCGAAACCGGTCGGTTCAATTTATATGAAAGAAAATGAACAAGAACAATGTAACTAGATGATGATGTAACTGAAGCATACGCATGCTGATCTTATTTTTTTTTATTTTTTTTTTTGAACGGCAATTTTATTAAACACTAGCAAGGAGCTAGATCAACAACAAACAATATAAGGGTTTTTAAGCCAATCGTCCCATTTGATCGATGCTTTACATCGATATTTAAACCAATAAAAAGAGCTAGAGACTAAATTATCAAAGATCAAGACCTTTTCCGGAATCTTCGTATCAAATAAAATCGTATTCCGAAAATTCCACATAACCCACCACAAGCCGTAATAGATCCCTTCGATAATAACTTTGATGTTTGATCGAATCCGGGTAGACACGAGCCAAGAACGCCACTCCTCATATGAATTAACCTCCATATACTCCACATTCCACCATGAAGAAATAACGAGTGATAAGTTTCAGTGGTGGAGACTAAAAATGGTGATACTTGTGTGTGTGAAAGAGTGGGTTATTCTTCACTTTTTGTTTGGTTAAAATAATGGAGGATGAGGATGATGACCAACATGTCCTATTTGAGTAGTTAAGCGGTGATATGAACTTTTTTTAGCAAACACATATTATATACTACTTTTTAATACAGTGTCTTACAAGGAATGAATTTTTTTATTAATGTACAAGTAATTTATTCTTCGAATGTTTGTTGCTGTATTTTCTTATCATAGAAACTAGAGGTGCATAACATCTTTTCGCACACACTGAATAAAGATACTTTTCTCTTGAGCGTAAAACCGGTTTGACCCGACGGTTCAACCGGTTGAACCGGTGACCCGGTGAACCGGTTACTCGACCGGGTCAACTAAAAACCCGGGTTTTAAAACATTGATTAAAATAATAAGTTTGACAAAATTTTATATTAAATTCGAATCAAAAAATCAGATCTTTGCATATTTTAATAAAAACCTGATTAAATATTTTAATATTAACTTTACCCGGCCTGACCCGCTAGCCTAATATTTTAATATTAACTGTACCCGGTCCGACCCGCTATATATAAAAAACTCTCCACCTGTCCACCATCCTTTCCTTCCCCCTCCACCTGTCCACTCCTATTATCTCTCTCAACACACATACAAACCAAAAGATTCTTGATTTTACACAAACATGTATCATCCCCAAATCTCCAAAGATGGAGAAGATTTATTGTGAATAAAGATATGTGATTTTAGGTTTTTTTTTATAAATCATTTTTTGGGTTTTTGATTATTTATAAAATTGCTTACTTTTTTTGCAGGAAATCAACATCGACGGTACAGACTTTGCTTTAGCGGTAGTACAGTAAGTGCATATCAGGTTATCTAATCAGTAAATACACATGCTTATTTAGTATAGCCATTTATGTTTTATGTTTTTGTGTGTTTGGTTTTATGGTTGATAGATGAAATGTTTTGTTTTTATGTTTGCAGAAAAAGCAATTAAAAAAGAATGAAAGAAGGTTGAGGATAAGTATATGTGGGCTATAGTTTGTTATCTTAATGGTGGCTGCAGCATGGGCGGGTAATTTTCCTATAGTTCTCAGTTTAATAATGTGAATGGGGCTTTGTTTACTTTAAGAACAAGAGGGTTGAATAATGTGTTTTTATTGGGGAGCTCACATGATTGGGTCTGCTATGATTGCTTTTTGGTTTACAAGTCACTACTTGAAATTGTTGAGTGTGGTAAAAGAGCTTCATTAGTATCCATTGAAATGCTTTTTGTAGTCGAGTTACGAGTGATCACTTTATTGTGTGATGAATTAGGTTGTTTAGTTGCAAGTGATTAGTGTGTTAATTGTTGTAATTTGTTTGTGCGATAATTTCGCAATAGGGCGCTTGAACATGCTATTTATTGTCCAAAACAAGGGGTCGATGGCCTTATTTTCTGTCATAAATGGTGGTTTTTGCGTGTGCTATTTGCTATCATAAATGGGGAGTTCGGTAAAGTTTTCTTTGTCTAAAAAATAGGGCGTTTGAACATGTTGTTTCCTGTCCGAAACAGGGTTTAAGGCTACATTTTTTTCTAGAAAAAAAAAACATTTTTCATAATTATTTGATGTAGGTGTTAACAAAATTAAGTTGTTTGGTGGTGGGTTGAATGGTGCTCATAATGTGTTTGACTAAATGTTACGGCCCTAAGAAACAAGAAACATGAAAGTCAAGAACGTGTATGCTTGGCTCAGAGGTAATAAATTGCTTAAAAATTAGTAGTTTTGGTTTTTCATCATTCCCCACATACGTGCTTTGATATTGATTATATGATAATGATATGTAGAGCTGGGGGGAATATGAGAGGGTAAATTTTAGTAGTGTAGGGGAGTTAGGATTGGATTATAGGAGAGCCGTGGATGGGAAGCACATGAGCGAGCCGGATTTTGAAATTCAAGTGCAAGAGTAAGCCAACAATTGTGAGCGCTCCTGATTTTTTTTGGTTCACGAAAACTATGACTGATTTATTGTAAAGAAAATAAAAGTAGTTGAGAAACATGGAACAACTAGATATGTTGCTAAAGGCCAAGACAACGAGGTTAGAGATTAACAGGTGTTTAATTTTGAAAAGGGTCGCCTAAATAAAACGTTTAGAAGTTAATGACCCCTTTGACAAAGTTAATGACCACATGTGGTTGTTTAGAATTCCTATTCCTTGCAGGCCACCCAGTATAAACTTTGCTGATACACAACATGTGGCGGGGTGCTTTTTTCCGCCTGAGTGCAGAACAACTGCTCGCTTACATGGTGCACGTGCGTGTAAGTGAACTACCTATTCGTACTAACAAAAAGCTTAAAAAACAAACGATATATACAGACCATATGAGCAATGATTTAGATTATATTTACTTTTTTCAACCTGTTGTTAATATAGTTGTTGATAATAGAACACATGAGCGATTAGGCGGCACACATAGGAATACTGGTAACCTATATTATATGACTCAACGTGAGTAAATGAAATGGTCTTAATGGAGATTGTCTCATATTGTCAGAAGCCTATTTTTTCCACTATTTGATTTCAAATTTATTTCGGTTATATTGTGATGCATCTGTTGTTAATTTTCATTTATATTTTTGCATGTTTTTCGACCATATTAATTCTTTTTTTATTTTGTATGTGTTGCAGTCATTCATTCTAAGATATCTCTACTGAATCAACTTTCACGATAAGATAAAGAAAATCTGAAGTCAATATACAATAACAAGAAGGATGTTCTATGTTTGTACCGGCTAATGTGGTAACATGTTTAGCTTAGGTGGTTCTATGCATTTAGACGTATACTCTTCGTTAATTTTAACCCGTTTGAGCAACACTATTTTAGTAGTCGGTTACGATAAGTTACCATCCATGGTTTATGCGGCCAGGTATTCAAATTGAACATATTTAGTAATTTATTTTACTTAATCGGATAGTGAATTGAGTTTAGTATTTTTTGTACTTCGTATTTTCAGAAAAAAAGGAACATATTAAACATATGACTCCTTGGCTCTCTGTCACGGCGACAATGTAGATTTAATGTTCGGGCGGATGATGAGTTTAAAGTCTGCCCTCACGTCCAAACCTGGCAATAGGCGAACATCTATAATCAGAAAAGGATTCAACTCATGTACTCTCTTCTAATTATCAATCTCCATTGGATAATGGAGGATCACCTATTAAAAGATATGGAAGTATCATCCCTTTAATACCGCTGGGTTGATAGCAGATAATCTAATAACAAATCTAGACTAGATTCGAAATGGTCATGTTGACCACATGCATACTTGATGTAGCAAATTCTCAAGACATGAGATGGACTGAGCAACAAGTAAAAAAGAGAACGGTTAGTATATATATATGATAAGATAGTGGTACGGCTATATCGTTAGAACTAAGAAGGCATCTTTATGATATATAAGCGGAGTAAAATTCGCTCATAAGCCTAAAAAAAGCTTAAACACACACCCACCAAGAGTTATGCTTCTTAAACACAATAATTTTTTGACTTGATTATTCGCGACTGAAATGAGTACACTACTCCGTTTCAAGCATTCAAATAATCCAATAAAAAAAGCATGAGCAGCAGGGATATTTTGTTGATATGCTGAACTCAAAGAACATGGTGATAAGGTAAGATAAGTTCTTATTTTGTATTTTCAAAGCGTATACTCAATCGTAAACACTCTCTGGATACCTGCGTCTTGAATGTTTATATGCTTAGTATTATTGTAAATAAGCACTTAATTCTCAGATGATATTGACCGAGGTTCGTCAACGTGGACACATATGAAAGTGGTTCAATCACAGGCACAAATATATAACAACAATTGCCATTAATCATCTGGAAAAGGGTGCTTCGTTTCTGCTGGGTCTGGGTCAGCTAACGGAGCATCCGGCAGATAGTTGCTGTTGCTTTCGGTGGTGCCTAAGAGTTTAGAGTAGTGTTAGGAGAATCAGGTAGTGTAGTGTTTAGAGATTTAAGATACTTTTAAAAATAGTAGGTAGCCATTAGAATTGTATAGGTTAAATGAAAACTAAGAGGAAGTTGGTCCCTAAGTCCGGTGCCGCTATCAACAGCACCGATAGTGGTCGATGTAATGTGGTTGTTCCAGATGGTTATGAAGGTGTCTGTGGTGTTGGTCCGAGTGTTCCTTCGAAGAAACAATGTGTACGTGAATCGACTTTAGTTCCATGTCGTGTTGAAGGGTCACATGTTGCTACAAATGTCGTTGGTCCAAGTGTTGTGCGTCAATTAGATAAGGTTAGTGGAGTAAAAAGAAAGAAAAAACAATATATATGAGATATTTGAGTAATGATGTAGCTATAAATAAGGTGGTTACAGTTACAGAAGTGTAATGGTTTACATATGTGAAAGAAACCAAAAAGCTAACTTTTTCATAATATATGTCAAGTCATGAAGAGAAAAAGAACAAAACTACATGTACATCATTCATTTTTTGATTAGGCATATACTCTCTATAATTGTTATAAGTTATCAAATTCAAAGTGGATTCGGTCGCAGAATTATTCAAATAGGCAGTATTCGTAGGTACAGCGTACATGTTTGTATATTTGAACCTTTGATACCTATGTTGTATGTATGCATGTTTCTAGGACAGACAATCGTTGTGTGTAACCTGATGTCTATCTGATATTTGTTTTTTTTAGAGTGCATGTTTGTAGGTACAGCGTCCATGTTTGTATATTTGAACCTTTGATACCTCTCCATTGTTTCTAAATATCAATCTGATGTATGTTGTTTACTTTTTTGTAACCTGTAGTCATACATGAGTACCATATGCAAGTTTCGCTTTACCCTAATACTAATAACAACATCTGTTTGTTTTTTTTCAGAGTGATGGCGACAACCAGCAAAACTAACAGTACCCATGAAGAGAAAGGCAAAATGATTATGACAGAACCTGAAATCACAGCCATTGCAGACTTAGGATTCACACATTGCAACAAAACAATCGAAGCAGTGGTGTATCGTAAATGGACTTCCAGACACGTCTACACCCGCCAGCCGATAAAGTATTGTTGTATCCTAATCGATAAACAGGTATGTACACAACTAACTTTTTACTAATGTATTTTACCTCTGACAAACGACCAAACTAACTACTATCAAATATATATATAACAAGGTATTCCTATTCAGGCAAACATGGATGTAAAAGACGCTGAGCAACCAATTACTCCCGCTACGCAGAGCTTATAAGATTTTGGGTTTCAGTTGCGAACAAACAGGTTTATGGGAATGAACACTAGACAACCCCACTTCTCTTATCTTTGGAAAATTCATAAACCTAGAAGAAATACCAAGTCACGATTTCCCTGAGCATTATTTCAACTTTGCTAGCTACAATGAGCTTCTAGCAAGAGCCGACGTAAGAAACGCCATACTTACAGGTACACACATAATAACACTTCAGAACCTATTAGTTCATTCATTCACGGGTCTACTATTATGAAAACAGATTACGTTGGGCGTATACAAGCTGTCAGCAGAATCTACACATCAGGAGACCCAACAACAAATCGTACCCGTCGAAGGATTGTAGACATCCAAAACCTAATGTATTCTATCCTTTAAAGGAGCCATGTGCTATATCACGTATTTGTGTGCGTTTGGGTGCTGAACTTGGGGGACTGAAACGGGTGTGTTTGGGGGTTTGAAGTAGGGGTTAAAATGGTTCCCGTGCCTACAGAGGTAATCATCAAATTTGTCGATTAATTTCATATACGATGATTTTGCTGTGGGTGTGCGTTAAATTAAGAGGGTGTTTGGAGCTGCTTTGTTGCGGGTGAAGTTGCTTTCCGAGTAATCCCAATGTCGTTGTTCTAGTTTTAAATAAGTAAATTAGCACTTGAACATTAAATTTTGCAAATGCTTGCTTCAGTGATAGCTGATCCAGGTGGAGCGTGAAATTTTTGATTTCAAGTGTCGGGCGCATACCTCTCCATTATGCGGCGTACGGTGTAAATCAACAGTGTTGTTAGGTATGTTTATTCTTTTTTGAAATATAGTAGTAAATTCAGTTTCATGTAACATTCTGGGCTGATGTATTATTGTATGTCTGCATATGCTTTAGATTCTGATAGCACGGGGTGGACAGTCTAGCAACTGAAAATGCAAAAGGGTATATGTTTTCATCTACTACAGCTTGCCAGAAAAACCTCCCTATCAATAATTCCTTGCTATCCATTGACACAAGTTGGAGGGAATCAAATTAGTAATCTAACCCCTTAGACCCTTTTGCATTTTGCATCTACAATCGTTTTTGTGATACTAATATTGTTGGTGTAAATCAACAAGTACTTCTGCACAAACCTGAAGCTTTATCTTTCGCACCGGTGGATCAACAAGATGAGGGAAGAGACAAACAGTCAACGGTTTGAAATGGTAGACATGCGAAGATGAGGAAGCTTCTAACTCATGTGACGTTACGTGAACAGCTGTCTCACCATTGCATGCCATATTTTATCAACATTTTAAGAGGAAGGTAATGATACAGCCGGAGGGCTTGCGTTGCTGCAGTCGATTAGTGGTACCCCTTTTGTTGAGCGACGCTAGATAAATTTTTGATAGAAATTTGTAGCAAGTAATAAGCTTATTCGGTTTAGCATTTTATTGTATCAGTTTAGCATTCTATTGCATCATTTTAATGTATCAATTTTATTGTATCAATTTAGAAGAGTTATCGAATCCGTCAACCCAAAACGACAGCCCGCTAATTGTCCCGCAGTGGAGCGCGGGTAAATCTCCTCGTTGAGAACATTTCACAGGGTTTTTATTAGAAATCTGAGAGTCGTTGCATCCACAACAGGTAATATATTTCTTCATAATCCACCCCACCTCAGGTATTTGTGAAAAACCTTGTGCTACAAGTTCGCTTTGTATCTCACAATTTCATTTTTTTCGTTTTTTTTTATCGCAAATACCCATTTATAGCCTACCGGCTTCATCTTATTTGGGGTTAATTTCACACGGTCAAATACTCGACGTTTTTCAAGTGAATCTACTTCAGCTTGTAGCTTGTAGGCATCTTGCCATTTTTACCAATCATTTCTTTGTCGACATTCTCCAATACATTTTGGCACAGTAACTTCACTATTTATTATTTCACTTGCTATAGCATATGCAAAAATTTCATCAACATGTGTTTCATTTCGATTTCATGTTGTACCATTTTGTACAAAGTTTATTGAGATCTCATATTCATTAGGTATATGGTCATCTTCAAGAGATTTATCCACATATTATGTGTTATTATTAATCTCATTTGGGATTTTATTTATAACAACTTCTTGGACTTTCCCGGTTGTATTATGCTCTTTCTTTTTTTGTGGATTTGTATCTTTTGAACCCATTGGTCTTCCATGCATTATGCGTACATTTGACTCATCTGGAGCCAGGAATATCAATTCGAGAAGGTGCATTTAAACATATGATTTAGTAATTCTTTTTGTATCTGTAAATGCATCAGCCAATTCATTTGCTATTCGTTGCAAGTGAATGATCTTTTGAACCTCCAATTCACATTGACCACTCCGAGGGCCAAGAAAAAATATTTGTGATGCATTCCAAGTTACATCTTGCTTGTCTAACTTTTTATTTTCTCCTCCTAAGATTGGGAACATTGTTTCATTAAATTGGCAATCAGCAAAATGTGCTGTAAAAACATCTCCAGTTAATGGTTCTAAGTATTTGATGATTGATGGAGAATTAAAACCAATGTAAATGCCCAATCTTCTTTGAGGTCCCATCTTTGTACGTTGTGGTGGTGATATTGGGACATAGACACCACAATCAAAGACTTTTAGATGAGACAAACTTGGTTCTCTTCCAGAAACCAGTTGGAGTGGAGAATACTTATACGATGCACTTGGTCTTAATCTAATAAGAGCAGCAGCATGTAAGATAGCATGTCCCCATGCAGAAGATGGAAATTTTGATTTCATAAGTAATGGTCTAGCAATTAGTTGTAATCTTTTTATTAAAGATTCAGCTAGACCGTTTTGTGTATGCATATGTGCTACAGGATGCTCAACCGTAATCCCAATTGACATACATAAATCATTAAATGATTGAGATGTAAATTCTCCTACATTATCAAGCCTAATCTTCTTGATTTGATAATCTGGGAAATGTGCTCTTAATTGAATTATTTGGGCTAATAGCCTTGCAAAAGCAACATTTCTTGATGCTAATAGACAGATATGAGACAATCAGGATGATGCATCAATTAATACCATAAAGTATCTAAATGGTTCACATGGAGGAGTAATTGGCCCACAAATGTCTCCTTGAATTCTTTCTAGAAACAAAGGAGATTCATTTTCAAGTTTATTGATTGAGGGCTTGGTTATCATTTTTTCAAGAGAGCATGCTCCACATAATAAATCTTTTGATAATAGGAACTTGAGGTCCTTTAGTGGATGCCCATTTGAGCTCTCAATTATTCTCCTCATCATTATATCACCCAGATGACCCAATCGATCATGCCAAAGGGTAAATATTTTAGGATCTATACCCTTTCGGGTAGAAACCATATTTATTTATATTTGATTTATGTATGTAAAATACAATCCAGAAGACAAACCTTTCATTCTTTCCATTATGGATCTTTTTCCATTATTAATGGATGTAATTTGGAGATACTCAATATTATTTTCAGTCATGGTTTTAAGATGATAACCATTGCGTCTTATATCTTTAAAACTTAGTAGATTTCTCTTGGATCTACTAGAATACAACGCATCATTTATTATTAATTGTGTACCTTTAAGTAACACAATGCAGGCTTTGCCAGAGCCTTCAATCAAGTTGCTAGTACCACAAATTATGTTGACATTCGCATTTGCTATATGAAATTCATAAAAGTATTTTTTGTTTTTCAAAATGGTATTTGTTGTTCCACTATCTACTAGACACTCGTCTTCACCGTTTTTCAAAATGTTTTTCATATCCTTGAACATAAAAAGAATAAATAAATAAATAAGCATTTCAAAACAAAAGAAAACTGTAAAGAAAACAAATAAATACTTCATCAATTAAAATTCAAAACGAGTAACAATGCTAGAACAAACCTATCTTATTCAACACAAAATTTAAACCTAAACACTTATTGTGGAAAAACTAAATAAAATGAAACTTGACAGCTAGTTAACATTTTCATCATTTAAAAAAGAAGTAACAACGTCTTCGACATCATCAAAGAAATCTGAAGAGTCGAAGTGCACATTTGGATTTGGCTCATCATCATTGAAATTATGAATGAAGTTTGTTTCAATGTCTTTTCCTTTCTTTTTGAGTGATGCTTGATAAAGGTCAACAAAGTGTCTGGAGGTACGACACTGTTTTGCCCAATGATTTTTCATGCCACATCTGTTGCAAGCATTTCCAGAATTCTTAGGAGCTTGATGTTGCATCTTTTTGCCTTTATCATATTTTTTCTTAAAATCATATAGCTTGGGATTGTAACCATCACGATGCCAAACAGTATTTCGACAACGTCCACGACCACGACCTCGTTCATTTCCACGGTGATTACCGTGTGCACGACCACGACCCCTAACATTTGATGTTGCATTCACTTCAGGCATTGTAGTAGAACCAGTGGGGCGTGCTTGATGATTCTTCATCAAAAGCTCATTATGTTGTTCAACAACAAGGAGAACGGATATTAGTTCATCGTATTTTTTGAAACCACATTCTCGATAATGTTGTTATAAAAGCATATTGGAAGCATGAAAAGTAGAGAAAGTTTTCTCTAGCATGTCTTCTTAAGTAACCTTTTCTCCGCACAATGTTAATTTAGATGTGATGCTGAACATTGCGGAATTATACTCGCTAACACTTTTAAAATCTTGCAACCTGAGGTGCATCCAATCATAGCGAGCTTTAGGAAGGATTACTTGCTTTTGATGATCAAACCTGTAACAATCCGTTATTTCAGGTCATTTTGCGACTTCATAATTTCAATTATCTATTTTTAGACTTTTGCGCGTTTACTTTTAATTTTCATCGTTTAGTTAAATCGCGTAAACTAAAAATCAACATTCAACGTAAACCGTCATCAAACAAATAAAAGTTTACGTCAAGCAAATGTTATATAATTATTACGAAGATAATTGATAACTTTTCACATTTTATTTTTATTGGTTACGTAAAATGTTTACGTTTCGCAATAAAATACATTTATGCATGCATGGATAGCACAAAATAATACCCATCTATACTTAACAGATACCTACTTTTATACCAAAATCTTTTATCATTTTTTATCCTAATAACCCATACTAGATGATTCTACTTATGCATACACAAGTAATTTAAGCAAAAACATCCCATAATTCTAATCTTGATTGAAGTCACTAGCTCTTAACCCCATGTAAACCATCATCACATTAACCCATGAGATAACTCTACAGTCATCTTGTCCTCCTTTATTCTTGACCGCGGGCTCCTCTAGGGAGGATGTCACACCCCCAAAATACCAACGCAGCGGAATACCACTATGGGGTGCTACTTTATAGTCCATACGCACAAGTCACAGAAAATGACCTCAAAAGAGACGTTTAAAATAAATTTCACATTCGATATATTAAAATCAGAGTTTACAAAGGGGTCCCCATTTATATAATGCAGTTTCAAAACATTTGTTTATAACGTTTGTTGAATGTTGCTCAAGTTATTAAGATCTTTAAAAAATATATATATCCGCGCGATCGAATGTGCTCCAATGCTCCACTGCAAAATAATAACCTGAGAAAATACTTGCGGTAAAGTTCAACATAATTTTGGTGAATTCATAGGTTTTAGGTAAAGCCAGTGTTGGAAATTTTTATAGTAAGTTTCAGATAGAAAAAGTAGCGTTACAACATTTAAAAGTATCAGTTCCGAAATCCAAGTAGTGATTACAAAATCAGGAAATGTTAATGAAATCAAACAGTTTAATTGGACCACAAGATTTAAATAATGGTAGACTATGAACATATCATCAGTTTCAAAATAAGGTTATTATTGTGCATTGACTCATGAATCTGAAGACGTATCTTCTTAATTTTTTTCTTAGGGAATTGCACCCGAGTTCGTAATTATAAGGGATTTGCCAGAGTTTCGTAATTATAAGTAGATTTCACCAGTGAGTTCGTAATTATAAGGGATTTGCACCAGAGTTCGTAATTATAAGGGATTTGCACCTGTATTCGCGGCTCTTAGGCAATAGCATTCAGGAAATAATCTGGGTAGTATACAGTTTAAAAACACTTGTGTCCAAAGTAAAACAATAATGCCCAAAATTCATAGTTACAAATATAGGTATTCAACGCTCTCAAATCAGGTAATAAGCAAATCAAGCTTTAGTAAAAATAGTCATGTAACGCTTAAGTAGTATGAATCAATAAATTTGCTTAGTAAATGAGCATGTATTCTCACCCCGAAAACAGTTTAAGAAAACCATTAAAAAGAGAAAAGGTAGGGCTATGAACTCACCTCGGTGAATGAACGGATAATGAATATCGAATAAGTAAACACGTCACGTAGACCGAATGCGACCTAATTTAATATAAGCCGTATAAGTATAATGTATTTATAATAAATGCTACATCACAAGTTATAATGTTACACCACCAACTAATACTTTTTGTTTAATATATAAGTCGAAACGATATTCAAATCGTACTTGTTAAATAATATCCATGTATTTGTACTCGTAAAATAGAATAGTGTACTTGTCCAATAATTTATTTATTTGTTAAAAACACTTTTAACGTTTTTATTATTCTTATAATGTTATCGCATAAGTAGTTTAATCGTCTTGTAAAATAATATTTACAAAGTTAAAACTCATATAAATATTATATAAATGATTTTAAAATGTTTCGCAAAATTTTTATTAAAAACGAACCAACACTATTCATGTCAGGAAAAGTGTCTAGTTTACAAACTATACATCCGAAAATTATGAAAATCGGCAGTTATATGTAAAATGTCGTTCCGAACAACTTTGTAGTTTTACACTTCGACTCAATCGGACCCGAAGGCCCTCGAAAGTGAGCTTCAGCAGCTGCTGAAACGTGCACGGTTTCACAGTTTTTATATATATTATGTCGAATCTTTGAAACGCAGTATCTTACTCGTTTTAACTCCGATTTTAGTGATTCTTTCGAGCACGTATTCGTAATTAAAAGTTCTATCTAACTAAAATATTTTCCATCAGCCTACTGTTATGAACAGTAGTCAGTTCTTATAAAATTACTTTTATAAAAATATTTTTTATCGTAAACATACAAATAACGTAACTTCTTCGTTATAATTCGGATTTTAGAGTTCTTTATATGCTTACGATCCTTATGACATGTAGTATTTTAATAAAATATAAAATAAATATTTTATTTTCGAGTTTAAAACAGTAGATATTTATAAAAGTTTATAAAAATTATTTTTATAAGTTTTTAACTTAAATAAAATACCACAAGTCCTCTATTATGATTAATACACTAACTTGTATATATTTATAGG
This sequence comes from Tanacetum coccineum, assembly GCA_026074375.1. NCBI lineage: Eukaryota > Viridiplantae > Streptophyta > Magnoliopsida > Asterales > Asteraceae > Tanacetum > Tanacetum coccineum. Next base: position 56,884 of record BQNB010024146.1, read on the forward strand.
CCTCTAATATGTGTCCCTCAAATATAGTCCAAATTTGTCCAAGAATAATGTCTTTCATGTTTATATAACTTTGTAATTAACTTTAAACTAAGAAAATTTATCCATGATCTTTATAAGTTAATCCATACTTATAATAGTGTGTCTTTTGCATTTTTAAGCATCATATCACTATATAGTACATAGTTCGGATATCATATATGTACACTTTATTTTGTAAGCTTATGAAAACAAAACCCTAAGTGGTGATTAACAAGATAACTAGTATGTATAATATGTAAATAAAGTATTGACAAGATGAAGTTTAGGAGACCTTAAGAGAATGCAAGATGGTGAAGAACACAATATTAACCCTTTTTAAATATCAACCAAGCTTCCAAACCTTCTTGTAATACCTTAAATATCAACCTAGACTACTTGTACACTTGATAGAAAAAAAATATGGCTTGATCTTATGGTTTAAGTTGGGACGTGAGCTAAAGGAGAGAAACAAAGAGATGTGTTAAATTTGCTAGTGAAATGGAAACATAAATGAAGAATACTAGTATAACTTTTATTATATATGCATGAATGGTCAAAGTAGCTATTAAGAAAGTCCAAGACCAAAGAAATTAGGGGGGGACGTTTGGAAAAAGGAGGGAAACATGGAACATGTTTGCTTGCTAGCTTCTAGACTTTAATTGATAAGAAATCTTAAGTGAAAATTTTGTGTGCTATGGTCTTGTGGTTGACGTGATAAAAGAAAAGGAAGGAAGCAAAATTGTGTGTCTTAATATCTTATGAAAATAATACTTGATGTATAATATGTATAGCTAGGTATTGGTGCTCCCGGGTATGCCTAAATGTATTTAATTTGCGAAACGTAAACGCTTTATGTAACCCATAAAAATAAAATATAAAAAGTTAATTATTGTTTTCGTAAAAATAATATAAGGCTTGCTTGACGTAAACTTTAATTTGTTTGGTGTCCGTTTACGTTAAATGATAATTTTTAGCTTACGCGATTTAATGATATAATAAGAATTAAAAGTAAACGCGTACGAGACTAAAATAATTAGTGAATTAAATAGCGTCGTAAAATGACCTAAAAATACGAAATGTTACAGAGGAGAGCACTTGTACTTAATATGCTAAACCACTCCTAATCCATGGTTTTGTGTAATAGTTTGTGTAATACTTGCACTATAAAAGGGAGCTCATTGTAAGCCTTTCACACACATCACAACTAGCAATATAATCAAAGTTTTTCTCTCTTGTTTTCCTTCTTAAAACTCTCAGCTCAAAAAGTGTAACAAGAAAGTTTCATAGTTTTTATTTTAGCAACAATACAAGCATACAAGAGTGTTTAGGTTTGATATTTAAGATATATCAATGTTATTTCAAAGCTAGGGTTGGTTTGTACAAGGAAGAAAACTAGGGTTTTCAAGGAAAATTAGGGTTTTCTAATAAGGATTTTAGGTTATAGATTTAAGTTTGATTTGTGTTCTTTTCTTCATTCATTCATACAAGGTCTATCATAATCCCTACACTTTCATAATTATTTCATTTATATACATACATAATTGTTATATTGTTAAATCAACATTTAGTATTTATTTTATGAAGTTTATAAAATAAAACTAGCTTATACATAATCAAGAAAATACATAGTCATGGTAAGAATGTGTTTAAAATATATTAGAATACAAGAACATATTTTATTTGATATATTGCAAGTATTGGATAATTTATATAATTAATTGTTACAATTTATTTAAATAGTTTTATAAATAAATAATTTTTGTGGATATTTTATTTGGGACATATTGGACATAAATTGATGGACATAAATTAGAAGACTTAAAGTATGCAAATTATGTTGTATTAGTTAATTTAAAAGACTTGTAATAATTAAAGTTATAAAAATAATTTTTTAAACATATATATATTCGGACAGAATGTATTTTTTGGAATGACACGATTTTCAATGCAATTTATAAACCTGAGATTAAAATAGTACGTTTCAAGACGATTCCGGATATATAAGAAACTTGAAAAACAGAGCTATAACGAAGGAGATGTGAATTTTACGAGATTTCGGTAATTAAATTTATATAAAAGTGTTTTTATATAAAACAGTTTATATTTACTGTTTCTGCTCAAATTTTTATACAGTTTATAAACATAAGATTTTGATAGATCATCTCGACACGATTCTGAATATATAAAGAACTCGAAAAACGGATTTAAAATGAGAACGTTATGAATTTTTAAAGATTTCAAAATTATGTATTATTTTTACAGCTTTTATAAAGATGTGAAAAACTGCGAGAAACTACGAACTTTGAAATCGGTGTTTTTGAAGACTTTCGGTTCCGATTCGGCCAAAGTATAAAACTACAAAATTGTTCGGAATAACGTTTTATTATAAATATCAAGTTTTCAAAGACTAGAAGTGTAAAGATATGTAATTAGAAATAATAAAAGCCAGTTAACTTTTATAAATAAAATTCTGCACTTTTATTAAAAACATATAAAGCTGTTAGAATTATAAAATGAGGTTTACGAGTGTTTTCGGGTCCGTTTGGGCTATAAAAACATTAAGAAATAATGTAGTATTACTTATACAATATTTATATATGTTTTTAACTTTATAAATATTATTTTATAAAATGATTAAACTATTTATATAATATCATAGTATAAATAATGAAAATAATAAATCAAGTATTATTAACAAATAATCAATTATTGGACAAAGATGATATTTTTACGGATACATATACTTGGACATTAAATATCAAGCGTGGCTAAAATATTGTTTCAACTTTTATAAATTAAACAAAAACAATTGATTTAGATTAATTTGGATACGATTAAACCCAAAATTATTTTCAACATTTTTTTTTCAAATCTTAATATCTCTCAAACCGTTAATCGTCAAGAGAAAAAAATATACCATCACGACGAGTATTTAATTATCTTTCAATAAAGGGGCGACACTAGTACTTTCGACGAACTTTTTTTTACGATTTTATGAAGTCATATACGATTTTATAAAATCAAATGATTTATTAAATCATATATATTTTATGAAATCATAATATGATTCGTTATACAGAATCATCTATGTTCGTATGACAAATCATATATGATTTTCGCAATTCGTTACTGAAACAAAATTGAAAAAAGTTCGTCCGAATCACAAATCATATATGATTTTTATAAAATCATTATAGAATTTTATGAAATCATAATGATTTCTTTATACGAATCAAATATGATTTTCGCAATTCGTGACAGAAACAAATTGAAAAAAAAAATCGTTATAATCACAATCATATATTAGATTTCATGAAATCATAATGGATTTCATGAATCATATATGATTCGTTATAGCTAATCAATATATGAATTCATGATTCGTTATACGAATCATATATGATACGTCAACGAATCATAATATTATTTCGCAATTTCCGTGCTGAAAAAAAAAATCGAAAAAAAGTTTTCCTCGAAAAGTATATCGTGTCACCCGACTACTGAAAGATAAAAAAAAATACTCGTCGGATGGTGTGAGTGTTGTCGTGTGAGACGGATTTACCCGTTTGTTAAAATATTTATTTTTAAAAAAGAGGTGGAAAATGAATTTTTTTATTTTTGATGAAAAAATAGATGGTTGAAATTGTTTCATTGGATCTATGACAAATAATGAGTCTATGTTGATCTTAACTCTTAAATATCAAGTGTGGTTAAAATATTGTTTCAACTTTTATAAATTAAATAAAAACAATTGATTTAGGTTCATTTGGATACAAAGTTTTTTGTGGATACCAGAGGACCAATCTCCACCCTTCATCTTCATTTTAATATAATGGATAAGATTAAACCCAAAATTATTTTCAACCTTTTTTTCAAATCTTAATATCTCTCAAACCGTTAATCGTCAAGCGAAAAAAAATATACCATCACGACGAGCATTTAATTATCTTTCTATAAATATCAACTTTGATATACTTTCGACAAAAAAAAAAAATTCAAGTTTTTTCACTTTTTTTCCACGTTTTTTTCACGTTTTTTCACTTTGATATACTTTCGACAAATTTTTTTCCCCTTTTTTTTCACTTTTTTTCGTGTTTTTTCACATTTTTTTTGACTTTCTCTTGTTGAAACTTGCATGAGAAT
>BQNB010024147.1:0-61044 GCA_026074375.1 Tanacetum coccineum
CAAATGTTTTCAAAACATGCCAAATGGCTTGCTATTATTTCAGATAGCAACCCGGTCATCATCTTAAAGGCAAGTATTTCAAAAAGAAAACTTGACCTCTCAACGGGAATTTATTCTCGGGCATGGTCTACTTTATGACCATGCAAAGGCTTGTGATTACTTTGCATCACAACCCGTGCTTCCTATATCCATAAGTGTACGTTTCAGTGCATCTATGTGAATAAATAAGAGAAATCTTATTTATCTTGGTGTTTGTTGTTTTGTCACATACAAAATCATTCCATCATCTGAAAATAATTTTCAAGATACATTTGACTTCTCAAACAATGTCTACAGCTCTTTAAATAGAAAACGGGTCATTGTTTGAGGGGGAGAGAATGTCAAATTTCTTTGTCATGATCAAATGAGCTGTAAAAAGGGAAAAAGATTTTCAAACGATAACGTAATATCTCATGATAGAAAGTTAATTATGTTTAACTCGATTGTGCTTTATGTGTTACTTGTTTTATGCCTTTAGGGTGTAGTTTGCTAAATTATGTCTATAGGTATGAGAGTATAAAACATTAAGGACCATGTGTGCTATTTGTTTAACTTGAATATACCTTATAAAACCTAATTTGCAAGATTAATAAGTAGTGTTAAGATGAGGGGCCAAATGTGTCAAAGATAAAATTGGTTTTTAACACTACCAACCCCCACCCGTCCCCATCACTGTTCACACAATCCACACACACTCAAACACACTCAAACACACACACGAACACTTTTTCACTCGAATCACATCAAACAAGCTGACTCACTCCGTTTCATCTCGAAGGTATAACTGAAATCGTGATTTTCTTCACCTAATCAACTCGAATCCCAAAGGAATTGAACGGTTTCACCGCATTTGATTGAAGTTGCCCTAATTATAAAATTAGGGTTCTTATAATCAAACTGTGGTTAAATCCTTAAATTGATTGGGGGCTTTTGTTGTATTAGGTGTGATATATGTATAGGATAGTCAAGTGTTATTGATTTGTATGATTTAATCTTCCTCTTGAATGTTTTGTGCTCCGTTTGAAATAGATAAATGCATAATATTAACTTTAGTGTGTGAAATTGTTAAATCGCGGTTTAATGATATCTAGAATAGGAGTTACCGTGTTTAGGAAGTCGATTAGTACAAACTTAAGAAACAAAACAAATTGTATGAATCGAACGAGTATAAACCATATGGACCGAACGAGTAACTTGTTGTGAATCGAACGAGTGTCTAAATGTGAGGGCCGAACGAGTGAGTTATAATATGGACCGAACGAGTGTCATTTAACCTGGACCGAACGAGTGTCTAAAAGTGAGGACCGAACGAGGGATCTACAATATGGACCGAACGAGCGACTGTTAGTAAGGACCGAACGAGCACTCTCAACATATGCGGACCGACGCGAGTGAATCTAGTATCGATCTACGAGTGATTGTTTATGAGGACCGAACAAGTGATGATGGTGAGACACGATCGAATATTGCAAAAGCGTGGACCGAACGATAGAAAAGAAAGTGAGAAACCGCACGAGAGACCAATTAGTGAGGACCGAACGAAGCAAATCTCAGAGTAGACTAAACCACTGAAGATTATATGGACCGAACGAGGGGCTTGGTTTAAATGGCCCGAACAGGTGTCATTTTAGTGAAAACCACCAGGTTTCTTTGAGGACCGAACGAATGAAGTTATCAACACTTAGCCAATTTCTTGACATAACACACTTAAGATCAAAATTTTTCTAACTAAGATTAATTTCAACAAATCTCTTAGTTTAAAATAGATTGATCGTCAAAAGTGCTAAAAGTCATAAAGGTTTTCATAAATGAATGATTGTGTCTTCTTATAAACTGTACTCACTCTTTCTTATAAACCACTAATGGAAATCTCAATAGCGGATCAGATTGCTTTTTGGAATATGCATTGGAGCTCCTACTGACCGATACTTAAGATGGTAAATGTAACTTCCGCTTAAGTTCGGATGTCACATCAAAAGGAAGCAACTCTCCAAGTGGTCTACAGATGTGTTTAAAACTCTACCCTTCTACAAGCATTCCCAAGTCACTGCTGATGCTCACCAGGATCTATATTCAAGAATTCTTGGCTTCTCTTATGTTCAATAATCGATCTTGTCAGATTTAAGATGAATAACAAGAAGCACACATACTCGGTCTTGATCATTCAGAACATCTTCAAATTTGCCCGAAAGATCGTAATCAAAGTTTGAAGACCACCTCTTGAGAAGGAGATTCCTCGTCCTTTCTAGCATCTTGGTCACTCTGGGATATAAGGAGACACACTGACTTTAATGAATGTCAATAAAATTCAATCAACCCTTGAGATCAATTGTGCTGCTATCATCAACAAAATGTCCTCAGGTGGTAAACCAATCCTATGACAGATCTTTGCTTTTCTCAGCTCAACTCTTGTGGGGTATGTACAATAAGAAAATTTGATTATGATATCTTCTGTGGGAGACTTCATTTTCCAGATTGAGAACAAAAATACGAAGAAGGGCAATGCGATGTATTATCCTCGTTTCACACCAGTAGTCGTCAACTTTTGTCATGGTATAAAGATCCTTCAATTCCTCGAAGAAAACAAGGTCAATTGGCACTAATGCCAGAGGATGACCCAATGTCAATACAATCAAATGGCATCTTAAAGGAATGAATCACTCAGTTGTACGGGCTATCCTCCAGTATCATAACTTAACAAGAGGACATCCGCAACTCTAATCATACAAAATAGTATTATGCTTATTGCTTCAGAACAATTCCTCCAAAGACAAAAGAAGCAAGAAGAAAGCTAATACAGATAAAATCACGTAAACATACCTCTCCACTCTGCCGCCTAAAAAAAGAAGTCTGGAAAAGGAAAGCAGAAGACTACAGAGTTGGAGGACTACATCTGAAGGCATTTGACAGAGGACTGAGCAACTCAAAATAATCATCAAAAAAAGCCGTCAAGAACTCACACTCTCATGCCATGGATCTGGTACAGATGAAGAACTGGTGTTACACCGGGGCTTTTCCCGATGCACCTGATTATGACTCAGAATAAGATATTCTCTGAAATCAAGTGACGATGTATCAAAATGATGAGCAAGCTCAAGATGTATGATAGATGCAGATAAAAAAATGTTAATGAGACTAAACAAATGATGAAGATGTGAGAACAATGACGATAATGAGAACAGATCAAAATGAATGATGTAAGAATAGACTGAAGATCAGAAGATGAGGTGAAGATTTTGTCCATCCAAAGCTCACAACCATGATGATGACATAATACATGAAGAGAAACTGATAAAGAATATTCTTTCGATCCTCCAATTCACACAACCCTCCTCGTATTTTTACATATCAGATGACGAAACAGTGACAATGAAGTTTAAGGAACGAATATTGAAAGTGTAAAGGTCGGATGAAGAAGCTACATTAGAAGAGGAACAGGAAATGAGGCATCCGAAGTACCAATACCAATCTTGATGAAGAGATGATGTATGACGATGTTAAATTACCCCCCCAGGTTCAAGCCAACCTCGGAAAATTGAATACACACATGTGACACTAACTCGGTAAATCCAGATGGTCAACACAGAGCTCGTCTGAATCATCTGGCTTCGTCTCCAACAAACTGAAATGCAAACCAGATACCGTGTAGATGAAATTTCTTGAACAACATGCTGAGCCACCCTCTAATCTGATACTCCACTGTAACTTGCCATTGGGGACCATACCGTCTCTGCACAACCAATCGTCTCCAACAGCCGAATCCTCTCATCACTATACATATAACAACCACCAATTTTAACACCAGCTTCTACCACAAACCCCTTACATCAAATCTCTAACTTTGCTTACGTTGCTTGGTGCTTTGATTATAGACTAAAAAGCGTTTTAGAAGACAACATACTAAACTTTCTCGGAACTCATACAAATACTAATCCATATGCTGAACACTCCTCCTTCCAGTATCCTGGCATCATTGATCAATATCTAGCAAAACAAATGCAGGAAGCAGTGGATGTTGCAGTCCAATTGAAGTATGACATAATTCGAGAAGTGTCCAATACTGAAAATCAACAATTCCTTGACTCAATCGATGAAGGAATAAAGAAAGTAATTAAGGAACAAGTCCAGAAAATGAAGTCTCCAAAATTACTCCAAAAATGAGAAGTTATAAACGCATCAACTCGAGTCTGAGGTTCTGGTATGATCATTCAAGGAAGCAAAAACACTTCTCATGCTGTAGCTGCAAATCATTCAGAACTAAGACGCTGAAAAAGATCCTTAATTGAAAAATGGAAGCTAACAATTCTATCAACATGTCAGACATTCAAAGGGCAGCTCTACAAGGCTAGTTGATGCGTATGAAGCCAACAAAATCTCGTTAGATACATTATTGCATACGGTCACAATAAAAAGACCTAAGACGATGGCAAATGATGATCAAGAACCCTTCGCTGGAACAGACCGGGTCCAAAATGAAGAAGTTCAGGAAAAAACCCTCGTCTACCAGTGCTCCAAGTGAAAACGAACAACCAACGTACAGCAGGAACGACTACCACTACAATGATCTAAGACACACCAAGAAATCTGCTACCCAATCTGCACTGGTAGAGGAAGCTATGCAAACTACAAGAATGTCTTTGAAGCACCTGCAACACCAGAGTTTGAAACAGGTGTCAATGATGAACAAGCAAAGAAGAGGTCCTAATATCTTCCTGACGTTTCACAACCTACACGACAAACTTCTCCCTTATCATGCATGGAATAAGTCTGTTCCTGCCATTCATTAATCTGTCCAACTTTGGCTAAGCAACTGGCACAACAGACCCTCGAGAGTCCATTCGATGAACTAACCATCTCTACATTTGACTTCTCCGCTTTTGTGATGAATCTGGCTAAATGAACAAAACAATAACACCTGAATTGCTAGTTGAGGATCCAACATTTGAAGCTGATAAAGCACATGCAAATTGAATAAACTTAATATTTTTGTGAGAAGTCTACAAAGCCAAACCGAAAATTGGACTAATTAACCCTGAAGGTTGTCCAAAAAATTCCCCCACCCCCCCAGTCTCCCAATTAATCTGCGACAACGCCACTAACCGTTAGTTCCAAATTCGTCAAGGTCTTCATGTTATAATAATATACCGTTTTCATCAACTCATCAAAACGACCTTGAGTACCTACGTGGTGGTGTGTCAAGTCGCAAGTACTCTACTTCAGTGAACGAAGACTAATACGGCAGCAGATTATACGGGCATATCCAATGATTAGAAGACTTAGAGCCTAACTCAATGTGGATCAAAGGATAGTCAAAATATACGACAAGTCGCCCTAATGGGGAAGTCTCACAGTTGGGCAAAAAGCGAAGACAGTTACCTATGCATTTATTGCTACCTCAAGGGAATCATCTTTCACTCGTGACGCTATTCAAAAAGACATTATTGCAGTTCACTAAAGGGTGGAATAAAGTCAAGGATGGCAAACTATAAGCATCTATGATCTGGTATTTTACTGTAGCGAAGTGGATGATGAACGTTCTTTACAAGTTCAAAGAAGTGACTTCCACAGACTAAGGATCCAAGACATTGAAATATGCTAGCTTCTCTCGGTGCAAGGAAAAGGGACAAAGTCTCAACGTTGAAAGAACGTATTGAGCATTTAATGTCTCCTAAAGAAAGTTTACAAGAAGCGTTACGTCATCCAAAAGCGTGTGGAAGATCTTCATGGGTGTAGAAAGCTATCCCAAGAAACTCCAACCTCACAAAGCTGACACTACAGATCCCATCTGAGAGAGAACAAGACTCTTATTACACCATACTCCTAATCCAAAGGGATTCAAACTACGAAACAAAGACAAGAAGAACAGATTGATGCGCATTGACGAACTACACAAAGCTCAGCGATGGTACTCTAGATTATGTTCGGAACGGCCTCTAAATGATCGCCTCACAAGGAATTAGGATGGAGTAGTTAGCCACAGACATTTGAGCCAACGTGACAAAGCAAACGCAAGAGCTATTGACCAGGCGATTGATAAAGGCTAAAGACAAGAGGAAAATGAGAGTTTGGAGAGATTTTCACTGGAAGACCATACTGGGGTGACTATAGCGCTACTAAAAAGGACCATATAGATTTATCATATGTTGTTCCCATCTTAAACAGGTCAATCCCTCGTAAATACCCTTATTTGGTGAATATGTTTATTATAGGTAGATTTTTTTATGAATAATAAGATGTGCTCGAGTATAAATTTTCACAGAATTTCTTAGTAAATAATTCAAAATTTCAAATATGTATAGGCATCATCGTAGTAAACCCTCAAAAGTTGAGGGGAGCAATAACATCTCCAATCTGCAATCATATCTCTATTTTGTCCGCCGAACGGTTAATCAATTGATATCCAAAATCAAGGGATGAACATTTGGATAAGGGGAGAAAAGTGATTAACCTGGACTTATGTATATTGACAGAAGTTATCAAATAAAATGAACTCAAACACATCCACACCTAGCATGTACTACGATTACGATGCAACATGTTAAGGGAAGCTTTTAGTGATAATGAAAAAACTCTCAAAGTTTAAATCTTTTTGATATGTTATAATCAAACACTTTGATTGAAGTTTTTCAATGTTTTTGGAAGGATCTTGATGAAATAAGCCCAACAGACTCGATCCAAGTTCTTAAATTATATGAAGCTATTAAGGCGGTTAGGCTTAGGTTTTCAGATCCTATTATCCTGCCAAACCGAGGATCTACCCAGGGATATCCACTAAAGTTATGTTGTAGAAGTCCTTAGGTAATGAATAAAAAAGGTAGAAAAAGTGAGAATAGTGAATAATCCGACTGAATGGAGCTAACACTAGAACAAACCCAACAAGGTGTTAATTATGAAGTCTCGGTATGCATTGAAGGGGTTGAAGAATGAAAAAGAAATGTAAGGATTAAAATGGTGAAAATAAAGAAGCCCTTCATACACTTAGGCAGAAACCGGGTCAATACATATAGCGTCAGAAACACTCAGTGTTGTCTGACATAGAAGACATCATGGACACAAACGCTATGCACAAACCCCTCCCTGCTACACCAAAGTCAGAAAGACTTTGATTTTCAAAACTCACAAGGAAATACACACATTCTATTTGACTTCTCACACCCCGAGATCTTAGTTGATAATGAATAAGGTTGCACTCAGCTCCAGCCCCAGATCACTAAAATCAAAGTAACTATTGAGTCTAGAGCCAAAAGAGATCATCCATAAAATCCTCATTATGGAAACTTGTCAAATTCTACTTGCTAATCCACAATGGAATTACAAGATACATTTAGAGACTTTACGCATTTAACCTGTGAATTTGCCAGAACATCAGATTGAATTCAATTCACAATAAGTTTGAAATCCCTCTTGAGCCACATCAACAAGCTCATAGAGGTAAGGTAACTTGTACGATTCTATAAGAATTTCAAACTTGTGACAACTGGAAAGAAACGATGGTGCGATTTCGATAAGAATCAAACTTTGTCCAGGAAATGGATCAACGTTTGTTAAGAATTTTTGAAATGATAAACACTCTTCGTGTGTCACAAAAACAATTTTTGTAAGTGATACTGATATGTGCTAAATTACACATGACTTTTTACGCTTAAAAACGAGCTAACATAACCAAAAAAAACGGACTTAAAATGCCAAATATATCTTTTTTTTGCTAATTGTGTAGGAGTGCAAGAAAACGATAACTAAGTAAAAGGCCGAAAAAACAAGCCAAAACGACAAAGACCGGACCTCGGAAAGGAAAAACTGTGAAAGACAAGCCAAATCAAAGCCTAAAAGACAATCAAGTCCAAAAAGTCACAGAAAAGTCACCCTTGTCAAAGTCAAAGACAACCCAGTCAACCCCAGAAGCAAAAAGTCAAAAAGTCAAGAAAAATAAGCTTGAGGGCTTTGAATTGCCAAAACCCTAAACTAATATTTATAAAGGAAAAATAGAAAAAGAAGAGAGGGTCCAAACTGCCATTTTAAGCCAAGTTTTTACCCAAGGCCAAAAGCTGCCATGTCCTCTAAAACTTGTACCACCAAAACTGTGTGGTAAAACTTTAGTTTTTCAAATAACCTTTGGGGACTGAAATTGCCAAGTCCCCAAAAGGTTTTAACAACAGGGACCATAGATGCAATGTTACTTAACACCTTGGAGGGCTAACCTTGCCAATTTACCTAAACCTATACTCTGTTATACCCCCAACACCTTTTCCCGCTTTTTTTGAACAAAACCCACTCACGGGTTCACCCTCAACCCTTTTACCCTTTCCCACCAAAAAACCCAGGGTTCTTCCCTATCTCCCCCCTCCACTATCCCTAGAACCCATAAAGTATGCCATGGTGGCAATCCCACCAATTTCGAGCAAAAGGGACGGCTATGATTGAAGAAAAGAAGCACAAACATGTAATCAAAGGCTGGAAATACACTTTGGGCTGTTTACTCTCACAACAAACACATAAGCAGCTTATAAAAGAAAGAGAAGACAGAAGTTTTAGAGAGTTGTATTTGTTTTAATTTTCAGTTTTGTATTTTCTCCATTTTAAGCAAATTTCTTTCAAGTTTTTAGCAATACGTTTTAATCACTTGTACTCGCTTCTCTTCTACTGTACGTCATAATTCATTGTAATATCAATTCATGTTTATACAAGCTCCCTTTAAGTTTTTTTTCATGTTTAAGTCGCTTTCACTCATTAAGTCTTTCAAATAACTACATTTGAGCTTATAGTCCATTCATCAGCTCAAATTCATAAATTTGTTATTATCAATTCATTTACTCAGTTCTACTTTTAACATTTACTACATAATAATGGTCACTTAAGGCCTTTTGTGGTCAATTTTTTTTTTTTGGAGCTACCAAGGTAATAAGCTCTTATAAGCTCATCTAGCTTATTAAGCTGGTTTAGAGGCTAGGGAGCCATTTAGGTTCAAGCTTTTTAAGCCACTCACTCTCCAAGAGTGGTTTAGGTCTGAGACTCCAAAATAATCAAGGTTTCATTTCTCATATTTCATTTAGCTTAATTTTAGCTTAAATCAGTTGCTTATTTTTATTCAATTTTGCTTAATTCTCTTCAAACATGTTTGTTTAGGATGATATTAACCGTTTTAAAGTTTTTCATTAAATGAAATTTGTGTAATATCACTTTATCCTTTTAAACTGTCATTGTTAGTATAACAAGCTAGTAGAGTAACTAGCTTATTTTTACTAATAAGCTGTAGGATTTATAGCTTAAATATAGTTTAGTTATAGTGAGAGTAGATATAAAGATTTAGCTGATTTAGTGTTAAAATAGATTTTAAGCATACTTTAGTTTTGACAGCACTAGTAAAGTAGTGTTTGGAACAAGTCAACTTTGACTCCTAAAGTCAAAGTGCACCTGTCAATTTTCTTCATTCAGTGGTGTTAAGAAGTTTTAACAAGTTTTAAACAAGTTTGGAAAGTTAGTTTGAAGATTGTCTAAGATTTTAAGTTCAAAAAGTCAAGTCCTGCACCAGGACAGTTTTAGTGTAATTAGTTTTATTGTTAAGAGTTTTAAAAGCATTCTTTAGTTCAAATTTGTTTAATTCATGTTTAGTTAAACTTAGGTAGTAGGTTTAAAGAGTTTTCATCTCAAAACTAAGCCTGCACTAAAGTTTTTTTTGGTCAAACATATCAGCAGCTTCAGTTTCTGCTGTTGTTGTTAATAAATTTTCTAGTTGATTTTAAGTAATCATTCTTAGAAGTCAGAGTTTGGTATTAAGCAAATTTTTAGTAGTCCATAAGTTTTACAAAATTCATTACTTAAATTTCATTTTTAAGCTCTTTAGTACATCTTATTTTAGCCTGCAAAAGTAGTGTAGCAGCATTTAGACTCCTAGCTTATTTTCTATTTTGATTTTCATTTTTAGTTGTAATTTTGAAAAACCTTTTATCTAGGTTAGTTTAATGTTCCTAGCATAGCTTATCTCCAAATTTTCAGCCTTTAAGGATTAGTAATAAGCTGTTTAGCTTATTAAGAATAGCTTATTTCAGTTTTAAGCTAAGACCTTACAACTTTTAAGGTCATTTTTCTTGTTAATTTTGTTAACACTTAGATAATTTTTGTTTAGATATCTTGAGTACACATCTTGATCTACAATTAGCATCTTTTGTTTTTCATTTTCATCAAGTATTAAGCTAGAAATAAGCCAAAATCCAAAAAGCTCATTCAAGCCTTAGTTTCTGTGACAGAATCTAGAGAGCTTATTTTCTAGCTTATTCTGTTGTCAAAAGTTCAAGTTGCCTTTGTTAATATTGTAGAGTATAAGCTGTTCTTTAACTTTTTAGTTTTAAGTTTTTGCTAAAACTCATTTTTTTAATAAGCTAAAAATAAGCTATGTCGCGAGGTTTGTTTGGTACTTTCTCCAAGGTTCAAGGTTAGTCGTTTTCATAGTAGTGTAAATTCCCAAAACTTTACCCGCCTACCCTTTAGTTTCATTTTGTACATTTCCTACCCTGGACTTTACAAAAAAAAAAGAGAAGGGAAGACAAGGGACCCGGGTGAGCAAGACTCGAACCCGGGACCCCTCGATACATCCCCTCTCTTTCAAGCATACTTACCACTGCGCCCTTGGGTCTTTTTCGTTAAAGACCCAAGGCACATGGTATTTATATACATTTTGAGCTTATAAGCCCATAAGCTGTAAAAGCTTATTCTCGGGCTTATTTGATAAGCTGTGTGGAGTTTGGTATTTTTCGTAGGACCTTGATAGTGTAAAGTATTTTGTGTAAATTTTTCAGAATTTTTTGTAAACGTTTAATATTTTTTATAATTTAATTTAGTTAAAAGTTTATTAAATTAATAATAAATACAAAAATTATCAAAAAAAATATTTTGCTTTTTTAGAAAATTTTCTTTTGTCATCTAGTTTGTAGGAAAAATATAAAAGTTTTCGTAGGGTCATTTTTATAACTTTCTCTCTTTTAAAGAACGGGTCCGGGTACGGGTTTTTGTTTTGACTCGTTTTTGGGTCAAACGAACTCCGTTTTCGGTCTAGTCTTTTTCATTCTTCGTTATTTGGGCCGTAGAGTAGTTTAGAAGTGAAAAATTTTCCGTAAGGTTATTTTTAAAGATTTTAGGTTTTCCCCCTTTTGTACGGGATTCGGTTGCTCTGCGTTTTCTATTAATTTTCGTAAGTTTTCTAGTTTTTCTTGAAACGTTTTTAAGTCCGTTATTAACTAATTTGACCTTTTCAACTTCGCCAAACATTTCCTTCCTTCAAACCAAATGCTTCGATCGTTAGCGATTTACCATTTCCACCTCGTTGGGGATATACGACCGGGAAAGCTCTAACTACTCTCGGTATCATGATTTTCTTTTAGACTATTTCCTTGCTATATTTTTGATATTTTCATTATATTATATATATTTAGGTGTAGTCAAGCGGATCAATAAAGCAAATAAGCAATTAAGAGTATATTAGTGGGCTAGTTAAGCTAATTATGAAAATTCAAAGAAAATTTTAAGAGGAAACTTACATTGACTTCTAGCTAAACAAGAAGTTCCAATTATGGCAGCTACAAGCTCCCTAGCTTATTAATAAGCTAGGGTATAAGTCCATGGGGATCCTTCCTTAATAGATCCCCCTTCCATAAGCTAATAATCCAAAATGCAAAGGTAATTAAGGTTTTTAAAGCTGATTATTGAAATTACATATTTAAGACATTGAGCTCTATCATGACTTATAACGCATGAGAGCTAAATTGGGCTTATATAAGCTTATTGAGTTTAATGAATAAAAGGAGGAAAATTTTGATGTTATGAAGCTTTATGACAATTTAAAACTAACTTTTATTAATAAAAACTGAATTACATTACTCTTAAAAGGAAATTACAACTGATTAAAAATGAAATTACAATAAGCAAAAATTAAGCTATTTAAAAAAAACTAGAAAAGAAAGATCTGGCTGTGTGTGATAGTGAGGGCTTTATATAGCCACTGATGAAGCTTCTAGTCCCTCTTGCCTTGCTCTACACTTCTTTCAATCATCACCACCATACGATTTTCCCATCATTTGAGATCGTTATTATGGTTTGTTAGACACAAGGTAGTCACACGATTGCCAACAGGCAATCCTTGATTGACACCGGTCTACTTAGAGTGAGTGAAAATAGAGTAAACCACTTCTCCACCCTGTGCTTCTCTTCATTGTGTGACGTGTCCTTAGTGAGTGAGTTGCTAATGAAGGGCTTTGTATATGACTAATCTCTCCCTTCGTGTCTTGCTTAGGAGCTGCAAGAATTGACCACTTTGAGTTCCTTGATTTTTGAAAAGCTCCACCTTGTTTTGACTATGGTAAAAGGAAAAATGATGATAATAGTGCTCGTGTGTTCTTAAGCGCCAAAATCTTTGTTTTAACTGAATAGGTCAATAATCAATTTGAACTTGGGTTATATGCAAATGTGCCTTGTCTTTTAGTTTATCAAAAAGTGTAGTGTTAAACAACTTTAAATTTGCAGTTTTGGCCCTTTGGTTTATTCTGAAAATTAGATTGGGCCAAGGTTAGAGGCTTATGCTTAGGCTATAGATCCAATATGGTGTATAAGTATTTCAGGCCCCATTAAGAGTTTTGAGCCAGCACCAATAAGTGTAAGGGACCAATTTGTGGAGATTAGTAAATGGTTTTTTATTACTGAAAATTGAGGGACAAAAATCAATTATTCTTGGTTTTGTCATTTTGTGTTTGACCAAGTTTGACCATTGTTGACTGGATTTGACTGGGTTAACTCCTTTTGACTGCAGCTTGACTTTTTCTTGGCTTTGCTTCCCCGCTTTTTGTTCACGTCTTTTCCGTTCTCGTGTCCGTGCTTTCCCGTTTTTGATGGTTTTCTTGTGATTTTTGTCTTATCCGTACATGCACACACAAAACATAAATACAGGCATATTTTTGCCATTTTGGATCCGTTTTGGGTTTAATTTGGTCTTTTTAAGCATAAATGGATATGTGTTGCAACACCCCATAAGAAAAAAGTTGCATCAGATACCACTATTCAGAAACCCAAGAGTTACTTTAAGGAGTTGTATGAGAATACAAATAAGGCATGGAAATGGTGGATAGAAAAGAAATGTCCATACAAAACAAATGACACAAACGACACCTTTAACCTAGTCGTAATGGAAACCAACAGTAATATCTTTTAGTAATATTCGTCTTAGGAGGTGATTCCCTCAGAAAGTACTCAACCTCTTGCACGAGCAATGTTGAGTAGTGAACCCATACAATGGATTTAATAGTAAATATCCCTCATATTCATCATGCAAATAAACTCTGGTTTAAGTTGCATGTACATCATTAATGGTCAAAAGCAACAAAGAATTGGACTTAAAATGCAGAACACTATACAATGCAAAGAAGGAAAATCTCAGAGTGTGGTTGCTGAAAATGTTGATATCTAAGAAACCAGTGCCAGAATGGTTTCACAAAAGATGAGATACAAATGATGTCTGACCACAACAGTTCAGGCCTCGCACCACAACAACAAATGGCGTCTGCTGAAAATAACACTTCAGGCCCCGTTCATCAATGTCAAATGACGTTTGAACACAGCAGTTCAAGCCTTGGTCATCAATGTCAAATGACGTTTGTTCTCATCAGTTCAGGCCTCGTTCTTCATCAAATGACTTCTGATCATAACCGTTCAAAACTCGGAATTCAAGACCACAACAATGAACAATCAAGTTCAAAGCTGGTTCCAAAAGTTGTTCCTTAAGCAAACAAGACAGCTACATCACGTCAGACAATAGAGGTTGAATTACTATTCCACCATCCACAAAGCAATTCTGAGACAAAAAGTATATAATATATAATTACAATAAAATACAAAATCTAAAAAAACAAAAACCATAAAATTTTCCATAAATATTCTTCTCGACATGTCTCTTGGGAATCGATACATTTACGTTGCTTAGAAATGTCCCGATTAAACATTGACACGGGAGGTGTAAATGAAGTCAGAGCGAAGTTGCAAATATTTCAAAACATGTCAATTCTAATTTTCTTAATGGCTTAGGGTGCAAATATCAGTACATAACCTGGACTTTCAAATAAAAAAGGTTTATAACTTATATCCTCACAACATGAAAATTTAACGTTTCTTCTCTGAAGCAGTTCTTACAAGACATTCAATGTTTTTTTAAACTCAAGAAAAAGAGATAGTGCACGTATCTTGCGCTTACCCTTAGCGTTAGAAGAGAAGTCCCATCTGACATTTGTTTTCTAAAAGTTTTGAACACAATTTTTCAAAGAATTTCTCATGACAATTCATAATCTCTCAAAATTGTGTGTTCAAACCAACACCAACCCTCACAATTTTTCAAAAAAACAACAATTTCTCAATTGGTCCTATGTTTGAGGGGGAGTTTTCGAAAACAAAGTTTTATATTCCTTGATACTTAAACAACAACACAACTCTTATTATTCAAACTATTATCAAAATGTTCCAAACCATTCATACTGATAATATTTTCACCCTAACAAATTTCAACAAAGACACGTTTTAATCACAAGGTATTTCAAAAACTAAGTGTATTTATTATTTAAACTAAAGGAGAAGAATGATATTAAATATGAATCCTATATTCACTCAATGTGCTGAACAGTAAAAACAGTTTTATTGTCGATCTTATACCCAACAACATCTTAATTTCATGGACGATTCTAAAGTCATAAGGTGGTTAGTTAGAATCAATCCTATGAGCGAACCAGAACCGGAGATCTACTCAAGATAATCCAAATTAAGAAATAGCATCCTTAGTATGATTAGAGATAACTGTATAATGGTAATAAAGACCGACTAAGATTAAGTATGAACACCTAGAGGAACAATCACAACAAGGTTTTAGTAATGACAGTCGCAGGTAAAGCAGTGAGGGCATAGAATGAACAAGAAATGTATGATAAAGGTCAAAGAAAGAAGCCCTCCACAACAACTTATAGCAGAAACCGGGTCAATACATATGCTGTCTAGAATCACATGTTGAACATTGCTGACATTGAAAACGACATCATGGACCCAGTGAGCAATGCACAACCCTTCCTAGCCATTTGTGTTTCTTCTCTCAACAAAACTTGCTCATTTGTCCGGAATACAACACGTTTATCTATTGCACTCACTCAGAGATCGTTGATATTGAATATGGCGAATCGGCTCTCAGCCTCCGAGTAACTAAAACAAAATCACTAATTGAGCTCTAGGGCCAAAAAGATCATAAAAATCTCGTTAGGACCCATTCCATGTCAAACACATGTTGATCATCAACAAGTTCCAATTTGTTAACAAGAGTCCTACGCAATATCCTTGTGATATTACTCAGAACACCAGAGTGAACTTTTAGATATGTCATAATGATAGATGGAAATCCTGCTTGATTCAACCTCAACAAGCTCTCGGTAGGTGACTACGAGCTTCTATAGAATCAAACTGTGACAACTCGGTATCGATTTGGTCCAGTAAATGAAATGACGGTTATGAAATTTTGAATTACAAGCTAAAAAAACTCATGATGTGTTACAAAAATGCTTTACAAGTAACAACGTTCGATTATTTTTCAAATCAAAGTTTTCTTGATTAACACTAACGTATACTTGTAAGATAAAACGGTGTGACTTTATCCCAATCCAACCAAATTTCGATTCACTACCACATTTCATAGCTCATCTACAAAGACAATTCTATCATGAAAGCTCAGATTTAAAAATACAGACTTCCCAACTCTGATTTAAGCTTTCAAGATGAGCATAGTAAAATAATATTGACAAGACACAAATCGCAAGATGTCCCAAAGACAAAAAAGACATGACAAAGCTACAAAGTCTAGATCGGCAAATCATGAAGGAACGAACCTACAAAAAGAACACAGAGAAGACCAAGACCACCATGAGCTTAACGACGAAAAGCAATCTCATTGATCTCGATGAAGGATGTGTCAATGAACTCACTTCGGGGGAGATTGTTTTAGCCTCAAAAAGATGGAGTCCAAACGGAAGGTTCGTTCATTACGTTAACGAGTCTCCAGTTCTATCTAATTAGTTTAATTTGTAATGTTTAATATCGGAATCAGGCTCGATAGTTAAGCTCATATTGTTATATTTTCCGTTTAAATCCCAGAGCAAATCCCACCCGGCCGAGTCAAATATCCCGCACTTCACTTTAAAGTGTCAGGGTATATATACCTTTTCCTCGTGGAAAAGTAAGAAAGAGTGATCACTTGAATATATCTTTCTCGTTTTCCTTTCTACATCTCTCGTCAACTCTCTCTCTTGTTCTCTCTTTAAAACTTCATTTCTTCGCCTTTCCCTTTTTCCCCCCCCCTTCCGATTCGTGTTGTATGATATGAAGTGAAGTGTTATACGGGATCCTACATTTCTGAAGACTCTCGTGTTCGGTGTTTTGTCCCGGTCCACTCGAGCTTCCCAGCCTTTGCTTGCCATTATTTGAGGAAATCCAATATTCAGAGATTATTATCGACTAACATTTAATCTTTTAGCACACTTGATATCGCTTAGAATTTTGTTTGATACTTCTTCATGCTTAGATTATGCTCTCGACTTTTTGGAGTACTAGTATGGGTTGTTTAGTCTTTAGTCTAGAAACATTGAACAATGTTTGAATTTTATATGGTAGTATATCTTCGAATATGATTCTTACCTACAATGCCCGTAGTTCTTACTACCCATTTTCCCACAAAAAATTTAAAAAATATAAAAAAGTTAAAATTTCAAAAATAAACAAAAGTGTTTTGTCACAATTTTGAATCTTTCCTACTTGTAAATACGCATAAATTAGACTGCCCGGATCGAGCGTGTTGCGCTCTAGCTTATATTCCTTAACTTCTAGCTAAGCATTCGCAAGAAATTCGCGAAGAACGAAAAATATAGAATTAAGTATGAGAGGAGATGCTAAACAAGGACAAAGTTGGAAATCTTAAGAGCTCATTTGTGTGCATTTTTCTCCCATAACTTCGAACTCGATTAATATACGTGCTAATTTTGGAGATTAGAACTAAATCAACTATTTTTAGTAAGTATATACAAAATTTTTTATCCTTAGTTAAAACTTATACTTGAATTTTTCAAAAAGAAGTCTTCTCTATATAAGGTAATTATTAAAAAAATTGAAAAATGATGATAATATGATAAAAAAATATAATATAATAATAAATATAAATTGTGGGCTGATAAAAGTTTACTACCTCTTGCCGGCTCACAACCGATGTGGTAGTCTTCTAAAGAAAGCTCATAGTAAGAATAAAAATCCGAGACTGATAAAAGTTTGTTGCATCTTGCCGGCTCACAACCGATGTTGCGGCCTTCTAAAAGGTCAAGGGTTACAATTACATAAATGTTATGTTTAAGTTTGAATTAATAAATAGATCTCTTTTTGTTAAATTTAAATATGCCTTTGAACTTAGACTATTCTATTTTAAAGCTATGTATATACGGGAAACCTGAGAGTTTTTTTGAAACCTAAGGTCCGTGAGTCCCGATACTAGTCTCTATGGGGTGTCAAAAGCCTGTTCACTTAGCCGCAAGGTTGGGATGTGCCGAGACAAAAGTCACTACATGGGATGATCTCGCCTTCAAACTCATTATTCTCGGGTGAAACGTGAAGCATAGTATTTTGCAAAACGTTGATCCATGGTTGAAATTCAAAATAGCACATTCACTTAAGATATAATAATTGCCAAGAGTGAAAAGTTTCACAAAGTGCAAATATGAGTAGTGTTAGCATCTTTACTGATATCTAACTGTGATTTCGTTTTAAGCTTGGTTTGGATAAGTGAAAAGTTGGGACGATGAATTTATCCTTTTTGGGGCATTCTCGGATCGAAATGCATCTTGTTCTATGATCCCTAACAATTATGGAAATAACGAAAGTCGTAATATTATAGGTAGTTGCTAAAAAAATGGAAAAAAGTTTTAAAAAATGGGAAAATGGGGCGTTTTAAAGCTTGTGATTTCTTAACTCTCCTCGCAAAAGACTTTACTACTTCTTAAAGGATTAGTTTGGGGAGGTTTTGAGGTATTTGGTTTTAGAGCATATAATATTACGTGAGGACACGACAATTACTTAGTTTGGGGAATTTTGATATGTGAGAAATCACATATCTTTATTATACCAAAAATGGCCCTTAAATGATCAAAATGTGCCAAAATATGCTTGTATTTGTGTATTTTGTTGTTTGTGAATGTGTAGGTACGGATAGTGCAAAATCACAAGAAAATGGTCAAAACCAGACAAACACGGACACGGTAACGGATAGAGTACCAAAGAGCCGGAAGTTTCTAGCAAAAGGTTAACAAAGTCAAGTCTTGGTCAACAATGGTCAACCCACAAAATGACAAAATCCTCAAAATACCATAAAAAACCTTAATGTTAAATCATAATGCACAAATAGTCCATAAACCCTAACACCGTTATCTCCTTTTTTATTAAAGAGATAACGGTCGTTATCTCTTTTAACTATAAACCCTTAAAACCTTATAACCAAGACCATAAACCAACCTATGTCCTAATTCCCTTTTTACACCCCGGGGCCCAAGTCAACAACCCAACCCCCTGGGTCAAACAAAGTTATAAAAAGGAAAGAAATAAAGCGCGGGAAATACTTGTTACTGTTCACCGTCTTCTCCGTTTAACCCATCCTCAAAAACAAAGGGTAAAATGAAATTGACATGGCCAAATGAAGATTCCAAGTGCCAAGCTCCACCTCAGCATCAAAAACGTCACCAAGGCTTGTCAATTTGGTCCAAGTTAACTCAAGAATGACACGCGTCGGCTATCAAAGATAACACACTCATTATGATGAAATTACACTAAAATATGGAACAGAAGCAACAAAGCCATCTGACACAAGAGAATCCACTTGGCAGATCCGTGTGCTCACTTAATAATCCAACGGTGAAGATTGAAGAGCCAATGATTACAAGGAATGAAGGGTTTGATGAAGGGTTTGCTCTAACAACTTTAAGCTTAAAATCTTCCTTGCTCCACTTATAAATAACGATACGAAGGCATCTCTTCATCACAAGATCAATCTAGGAGTATTTTGAGTAGCTTATTATAAATTACTTTAATATTTATATTCTTTCAAGTATTGTTTTAGCTTATGAATTTCAATTTCACCTTTGTAACAGCTCTTTTGATTAACTACAAGTTAAAGTTTTTCTTATTGTGCTCTCGTTTTTCATAAATTTACTTGTGCTTTTAATATGGTTTAAATAAAGCTTGAAACTAGTCCACAAGCTCTCAAACTATTCATAAAGCTGTATTGTTACTTCTAAAAACTCAATTACTTGATTTCTAAAAAATTAATTGGATGGCTGCTTATAAATCCAAGTGGTAATTTGTTGCTGAGGGTCAAGCTATAGATTAGACTAGATTTAGTAATAACGATATCTATAAGCTAAGCTGCTTTGGAATAACTCTACATGACTCTCACCTCTGTTTTACTGAGTGTAATACACTCACTTTTTTAATCCTTTGTTGTCATTAAATAATTTTACTTAACTTCGTGCATAATGCTTAAACTGCTTATTTGTCCTGCTTATTTCTGTCAGTTTAGCTGCTTATGCTATTATAGTTGTCTATGTAATAGTCTAATGATTAGTTTAAAATCTTAGTTTTTCTATAATTTGTCATTAAAATCATGAAAAAACCAAAAATAATTAGCTTAAGAAAATAGCTTTATTTTCTGCTTATATGCTGCTTTGATTTCTTAATAAGTTTTGTTTGAATCTTATTATTAACTGTATCTTATACTTTGATCATTAATTCAAATTTTATAAGTCAAAAATATCTTATGAAATAAGGGTGTTGTGGTCAATAGTACTAACTAAAGTTAGTACTGCTGAGGCCATTTTATCCTTGGATTTCATTTGAAATACCATATTTTGGTTTATAATGCAGATTTAATTTGAATTAGGTTTTGATTAAGTTTAATAAGATTTCTAATTGTTATTTGAATCGTTGATCATTTAATTTCATTTCTATTGCCAATTTAAGCTCAATAGTTTTAGCTAATTAGTGTCTTTTTTCATATTATTATGGTCTGTTATGTGTAGAGATCAGTTTTATGTCGGCATTGTTGAATTTAAAGAATAAGTCTTCTTTGGTTGCAATCTAATCACAAATTCATAAAAAGCCAAATAGCTAATTTCTAGCTTAAAAATCAGTAGGTAAAATTAGTTTTTAGCTTTTCAAATTTGTTTACAAGTATGCTTTTAAAGTCTTTATCAATCACTTTATCTTGATTTTTTTTTAAAATTACTATGCAATCCTGTTTTTAAGCTCAAATTCAGGAATTTTCTTTTTTTTCAAAAATCAATAGAAACTTCAGCATGTACTGAGTACTTGAAGCCTTTTTCAACACTTTTTGATTAAGCATTTGATTTTAAAATACTTATATTAAAGTCTTTTTGTACTATTAGTCAAGGATTAAAGTAGATAAAGCTAATCCTATAAGGATCCATACTTATCTTAAAATAACTTAAAATGCCCTAAGGGCCTTTTGGCTAAACGTTTTTTTCCATTGATTGCTATTTAAGTTTATAGCTTATTGCTTTAATATTTTTCTTAATTTTTGTTTTGTCTAGTTTATTAGGTTAGATTAAATTGGAATTTAGCTTAATAAGGGTAGTTGTAGCTTATTTTAGCTTTTCATAAAAAATCCAAAAATATAAAATCAGTTTCAAGTAGCTTTTTCATTGTACTTTTTCTTTGCTTATTTGTATTAAGTTTTGAAAAAAGTAAAAAAAAACTAGTTAAGTGTTCCGTCATTTCTTTAAGCTATTTTTCAGCTTATTTTTGATTTAAAAAAAAGATGTTTTTACAAAAGAAGCTTATTATAAGCTGTTTAACAAATTTGCTTTTTAAAGTTTTTGCAAATATAAAAAAAAGGGAAGATGAATCGGTGTTGCAAGGCCGAACCCCACCTCAACACACCTCAACCTTTTTTAAAGCCACAACACACACACCCTTACAAACGCGCCCGGTCTTTTTCGTTATAATCATTGCAAATAAATCCTTAAAATTACACATTTGTAGAGCCCTTTAGCTTTAAGACATTTTAGCTTATTTGAACAGCTTATTGATAATCTGAGTTCCTACAAGTTTAATTTTCTTAATTCCACATTATCATCTACTTTTGCTAATTTTTCAGATATTTTATTAAATATCTATATTTATAAACATTTAATTTGTTTAAATCGTTTTAAATTCATAAAAAATGATAAAAAAGTCAAAAAAAAAGATAATTCTTTTTAGAAAATTTTCTTTTAAACATTTAAACCTAGGAAAATTAGATTTACGTTTCGTAAAAGGGTTAAAATTTGCAAAGTCTAGTTTCGTTGAAAGAACGGTATAAA
This sequence comes from Tanacetum coccineum, assembly GCA_026074375.1. NCBI lineage: Eukaryota > Viridiplantae > Streptophyta > Magnoliopsida > Asterales > Asteraceae > Tanacetum > Tanacetum coccineum. Next base: position 21,459 of record BQNB010024147.1, read on the forward strand.
TTCCTTCCATGTTTTAGTGTTTTTAAGCTTAAACCCTTCTTTTTGATCTATTTTCTTGTTCTAACTTTTCAGTCAATAAAACTTATAAAACCAAAAATATTTGAAGGACCTTAATTTATTTAAATAGGGTTTTTAGTCCCGTTTAGATGTCACCGAATTGCATTTTTAGTTAAAGTTTAATTTCCCGTTATTAAAGTTAGGTTTAATTTTCCCTTAATTTGCTCGCTATTAGGATTTTAGAAAACAAATCTTCTTCGAACCAATTCAAGTCATTGTCCAAATAACAAACGAGGTCTTAATTTCATAAGTCTTTAGGAAAATGACCCGGTAATCATTTACCGGTTTCTACGTGTGGTATTTTTGTGAGGATTTTTGCTCTAAATCTTTGTCCTTAAGGATTTTTAGTAAAGTTCTTTATACATTGATATTATTACGTATTAAATTGAAACGATCAATTTATCAAAGAATTCTCGAAGATTGCAAAGTCTTGACTAATAACCTAAAAAAAACAGAAGTTAAATCAGGTGCGAGAGACCAAGAGACAGCTTTTTCAACTACTAAATCAAAAGCTATTGGAAGCTCCAATATAGCAATACCAGAAAAATGACAGATTTTTGTTGTTTTACTCTGTGAATGCAGCCCAATGTATGTTGCTAAATACACACACCCTTTTCCATTAAAATCAGACTTAAATGACCAAAAACGTACCAAAAATACATTGTATTTGTATGTTTTCATTTATATTGTGTAGGAAACGGATATACGACAAAAGGACGAAAAAACGAAGCAAAAAATGACAAGACTGAGAACACGGAATGGAAGAGCGTACAAAGACAAAGTCAAATCAAAGCCAAAGTCAATAAAAGTCAAAGTCAAAGCCGATGCCGTAACCGAAGAAATATTTAATGGGCCACCCTTACCCATTTAATGGGCCTGGTCAGCCCATTAATACATTTGAAGACAATATAAAAGCCAAGTCTAAAAAAAAGAGGCCCAATTCCCTTTTTAAATAAACCAGGCCCAACCAAATTAACAAAGCCCAATTCATTTTAACACCCGTTAAGCCCAAGCCCCTTGTTATAACAAACGCCTATTAAACACCACAAAGGGACCCTTTTATTTCTTGTAAAAACATTTATATAACTCAGGGGCCAATTCTGCCAACTCCCAAACCCACTTTTACACCACATGGACATTCATTGTAACAACCTTATACATATTCAGGGACTAAATGTGCCCAACCCTCAAAATTGTACCCTGTTAAACACAAAACACATTTACCCGCCAAAACAACCCCACATACTGTTCATTGTCTCCCCCACCTCGTATATTGTTTACCACAGCCAAAACTATCACTCTCAAACCAAACCCCACTTCACATGGGGCTCTTGTACATGCTGGTAATCCCCTTTGTTTCCATTGGTTGAAGAAAGAAGACAATAGATCAGGGGTTAGGATCGTTTTGCTTGGGGACCAAGATCATTCAATGGTCAAGATTGCTTTGGGACTTTATCTCAGATAACAAACACAAATGCTTCAAGCCCACACAGAAGAAACACACCAAGAGACTTGAAGAGACATTATATAAGTTAGTAGTCTTGTAGCTTATTTACTCTGTCGAATTTGTGTCTAAGTCAAAAGCTTGTAAACAACATTTGTACCATTTTTATTAATGCAATTTACTTTTCATGTCATTTTAATATATGTTATTTAAATACATGCACTTTATTTTTCAAGTAATTTTAATTCTAATTTACTCATCGTCATATTACTTTTATTGTCATGAACTACTGTTTTTAAGCTATTTTTTAAGCTTAGAACGTCAAAAGCTTATAAAATCCTATTTTCATTCTGTCCTAAAAAAAAAAATCAAAAAATCACAAAAAAAGTCACTCCCTCAAATAGCCTCAGCTTATTGGTAAGATAAGTAAGCCTTGGAAGAGCTTTTAAGACACCCACTCACTGTCGTTGACAAGCTAAGAGCCTTGTAAATCCTTTGTTGGCCTTGTTTTTTTTAGCAAGGGTACTTGTAGTTTTCCAAATTTTTTTTCCATTGTCTTACGTTTGGCTTATTAAACTGTTCTTAATGCTTATTGGTTGCTATTCCATGCTTTGTTGTCTTATTTATTACTTTAAATCTGTACCTATCTTTACTTGTTGCTTTGATGTTTTTATTTTGATTTTATGCAAATCTCCTTTATATGCCTTGAAAACCGCTTATTTTCCCTTTTTGCTTTATTTAATTGCTTTACCTTACTTTTATACTTAATATTCTTAACTTACTTGCTTGTTTCCTATTTTCCATTAACCTAGCTTAAATCTCCTTGAATCTGCCTTAAAAATTGATATTAAAAACTTAAAGGGGTGTTTGGGTCAAGGGTTAAAGTGGGTAAAAATCTGGTTTAAAAACCATTGGGTCACCTAGGCATCTTTAACAAGCATTTCTAAGTGTTTTGAATATGTTTTTCTTGGTTTCTAAGTTTAAAACGTTGTTTTTAAGGTTTCTCTAAAAATCCCTTTGAAACTGTGGTGATAAATTGTCCACAAGAGCTTATTGGATTAAGCTTTCAAAAACTACTTTTAAGGTTGTTTTAGTGTTGTTTCTTAGTGTCTAAATGCATTAGATTAGAGTCCTTTAGATTTTCTTGTGTTTTGTTAATTTATGTCAAAAACTTTGTTAAGTCATTTTCCAGTTTTAAATCCCCCTTTTCAAATCCTTTTATCAAATAGTTAAAAGTGTTTTTAGCATTTCAAACTTTAAGCCCCCCAAAATTAACCTTGTTATCCCCAAAATGGGAAGACGAGCTTAAATGTGTTTATAACTTATATTTGATTTTAAGCTTATTTGTTAGCTTATTCTAAGGCCTGCTTATTGCTAGTTTCTTTTCAAGAAAACCAAAAATTGCATACTCTTTGTGAACAGCCTTTCTAATAAGCCCTTTTCATAGCTTAGTTTTATTTTAAATTGTTTTCCAATTGCTTATTCTTGTAGCCACTTGTACAGACTTTATGATAGTACAAGCCCCAAAGCCATAAGGATCCTTTTAGGGCTTTGAAATAAGCCCTAAAGAAGTAGGTCTCCTAAACTTTGGTTCTGTCCAGAATTGTGCTTAATAGCTTATTGCCTTTTCTAGCTTTTCTGCCCAATTTCCTTGCTTAATTTTTGTTTCTTATGCTTATTAGGAGTAGTTGATTAGCTGTTTGTGCTTATCTTTGATTTTCCATAGCTAATGAGCTATAAAACTAAACATTATCACATTTAGCCCTTAGTGTAATTAGCATTGCTTCACTTTATTTGCTTCTTTAAGCTTATTTTTATTTTGCAAAAACTCACTTTGTTTTAGAAGTTTCTTGTTTTTGTCTGTTTATATTTTTTGCAAAAAGAAAAATGAAAAAAAAAGTTTTGTTAAAAAAAGGAAGCCACAGATTTAGAAAACTACCTCACCCTCTTTACACATACACAGACCCATACACCCCACAACACCTTAACCAAAACGACACCAGTAGGGCTATCTGTTACCCCTACTCACCTTTTAATTCTTATACTCATTTTTCCCTATTTGCTTTTCAGCCAACTTTTGCTTATTTCCAGCTTATTTTTACACTGATTTTCCAAACTCTTATTTTTCTCGAATCTAGCATAGCTTAAACTACTTTTCTGCATTTTTTCAGAATTTTCAAAAATTGGTTAGTATTTTTTATCAATTTTTCTTTTCAAAACTGTTTTTAATTCATTATAAATTATTAAAAAGTCAAAAAAATAAAATTCTTTTTTTTTAATTTTCTTTTATCTTTTTGCACTTAGGAAAAATAGCTTTGCATCCGTAGGGTTAAAATTTCAAAATTTCATTTTTAAAGAACGAGTTTCGAACCCCGTTCTCGTTTTCTTCGTTTTTTCACTTTAAAAGCTTTCGTTTTAGGATTTTCTTTAATTTTCCTTTTAGTTTAGTCATTTAGGATTAGAAAAACTTAAAAAATCATTTTAGGTTTAATTTTTGATAATTTAGTTTTTTTTAAATCGCGTTTTTAGGATTCCGGTTCTCGTTTTTAGGTTTAATTCATTAATTGCTTTAGTTTTAGGGTCTTATTTACTTTTCTTTGATTATCAATTGTAGAATTAGAAATCCAACCCAAAAATCTTTAACCATTCAAACGCGCGATCACGAACGTTCTCGATTTTCAATTCGCACCTCATTGGGAGAACGACCCGGGGGATTTTTGATATTGCTTTAGTCAAAAGCAATTGATTTGAATCTTTCGGAATACTTATCGTACTATAATTGAATTATAATTATTGATTATTATTATATATTTATGTATTTTATATTTATATATAGTAAGAAATCTTTGGTTATCAATTTTTGGCGCCGTTGCCGGGGAGGTGTGTGCGATTTTCGTGTTCCGTTTGAAGATTAGTTTTTGAAGACCCTTCCCTCGTGAAGTTATCATTCCCGTTTGTGAATATTTTCTTTTATTTATAAAAATACAAAAAGACAAAAATATTTTTTCTTTTCTTTTATTAGTATTAGTATAAGATAAAATCAAAAAAAAACATAAAAAAAATTGTCCTTAATCAAGAAATAAAAATCATCATCAATATAATGCTTGCATCTTGAGCATTATCATAATAAGTTCCTAATCAAAAGATTTAAAACTTTCCTTTATGTCACTTGCAAGGTACGGCTCACCTTTAAAAGTATAACAAACTCTAAGAGGGGTATAAGGAGGGTTGTTCCGAGGAACTACGACCCTAAAGGAGAAAGGTTTTTAATAGCTTCGCGCTTTTCTACTCCTCCGCTCCTTTGTGCGTTTTTCTTTTAAAGAGCTACCGCGAAGCTTGTCGATTATTGTTTTAAGTTATTCGATCTCGTTTTGTCCATTAAAATAGATTGTGAAAAAAAAATTGAAAAACAAAAAATAATTTTCTTTTAATCTTTTTAGTGCATGCGCACTCGTTCTTCTTCTAATATCGTTGGTAATTCTTCTTCTAATCCAACCACTTCAAACCCGAAACGTCGTAACCGTAAACGGTCGTAACCGTAGACGTTCAAAGCAACCTTTTTCTCTTGAAGAATCTCCCGTAGATACGATGGCCGATCAACGTACTATGGCGGAATTGCTCCGTGCACCCACCGAGGGTTATGCGGAGGCAATCGTGGTTCCACCAATTCTTGCTGAGCATTTCGAGCTCAAGCATAGTCTCATTAATTTGATGACTTTGGACCAATTCTTCAGACCTGAGAAAGACAATCCTCATGATCACATTCGTTGGTTTAACAAAATAACTTCCACAATAAAATACAAGGATGTGCCTAATTCAGCAATTAAGCTTATGCTTTTTCCATTCTCTCTTGCGGGGGCAGCCCGTCGTTGGCTCGAAAAAGAACCCCCTCATTCTATTCTCACGTGGGAAGATCTTGTTTTCAAATTCATCAATGAATTCTTTCCTCCCTCAAGAACGACAAATCTCCGAAATGAAATTTCCAACTTTGAACAACGTTTTGGTGAATCGTTTCATGAGGCATGGGACCGTTACAAAGATCTCCTTCGTGCATGCCCTCATCATGGTTTTACCGAATTGCATCAACTTGATACCTTCTACAATGCCTTAAACCCTGGTAGTAATCTTTTGGAAAGAAGTACTCGAGATGTGTTGACGATTATCGAAAACAAATCCAAGGTCCGCAATTCACGAAACAAATCGATTGTTTCTCAAGTGAAATCAAGTGATGTTAATTCTTCTTCTCCCTCTGAGATAGCCAAACTTACTCATGCAGTAAATCAGCAAACAAGTGTTGTGACTACCGCCATGACCGCTATTCTCAAACAATTTCAAGCAACCCCACCTCCAGCTTCTGTAAAAGCCGTTGAGGAAATTTATGTTACTTACGGTGGTGCTCATCCTTATTATCAGTGTCTCGCCGCCGATGGCAATACTTTTCGGGATAATATTCAAGGATACGTTTTAGCAGCCGCGGTTAACTACAATCAGGGTAATTCCGGTTATCGTCCTCCGAGTGTGGCTAATCAAATTCGACCACCGGGTTTTGCTCAACCAAATGTGCAAAATAATCAAAACCGGTTTAGCCAACCTCAAGGATTAATCGAGGAAACAATTTCAATCAAGATACATCTTATCAAGCTCCAATTCAACAAAATCAAGTTGTACCTTTAAGTGAGTTAGAGATAATTAAGAAGATAAATGAGGTTAATATAAAAGCCATGCAAGCTCAAATTAACAATGTCAAAAATAAGTTAAGAAATGAAATGCAAACTTTGATTCAAGCTTCAATGTCAAACCAAACCAATGAGCTTAAGAACATGATGGCTAGCTTTTTCCAAATGAACACCGCTTCTACTTCGGGTACGGGATCTCTCCCTAGCAACACCATTGCTAACCCGAAAGGTGAATTGAAAGCCATCACCACCCGAAGTGGTCTTGTTCTTGATGGACCTTCCGTTCCTATGCCTCCTCCATTCATTAATCCGGAGGAGGATGAACGTGTAGAGGAGACTTTAACGGACCCAGAACTCGCTAAGTATACCATTAAGGTCCCACCTCCTCTTGTCTAAAAAGCTAAACCTACTTCTCTAAAGAATTATGTGGTGCACCAAAGGGATCCTCTTCATCCCAATATCCCTTATCCTTCAAGAATGCACCAAGAAAAATAGCAAGAGAAAGATGAAGTTCAAATTTACAAATTTTGGAAAATGTTCAAAAAACTTTACATCAATATCTCTCTTGCCGATGCTTTGATTCTTATCCCGAAATACCAAAAAATGCTTAAAAGTCTCCTTTACAATAAGGAGAAACTTTTAGAGCTGGAAAATACACCCCGCAATGAAAATTGCTCAGCGGTTATCCTTAAGAAGTTACCTGATAAACTAGGAGACCCTGGGAAATTTCTCATTCCGTGTGGTTTTAGTGAGCTCAAGTGCAAAGCCCTAGCCGATCTAGGTGCTAGCATCAACTTGATACCATTCTCGGTTTGGAAAAAGTTAGGTTTACCCGAGCTTATTTCCACCCGTATGACCCTCGAACAAGCTAACCGGACAATTTGTACACCGGTTGGAATTGCAAGAGATGTCTTTGTTCCTGTTAGAAAGTTCACATTCCCCGCTGATTTCGTCATCGTTGATTATGAAAGTGATCCTCGAGTCCCCCTCATTTTGGGAAGACCTTTCTTATAGACCGTTCGTGCTTTAATTGACGTTCACGGAGAAGAAATTATTCTCCGTGACGGTGATGAAAGATTAATCTTGAATATGAGACATGATACTTCAAGCTATTCTAACAAGCCTAAAAAAGAATCAATCAACATGATTGACATCCACAATGTCTCTCATGAAGCATATCTTGAGGACTTGTTTGCAAATTAAAAAGCAATAAATCATCAAAGTGGCAATCCCACTTTTTCTTCTCATACCGATTTAACTTCACCGGAAGTTATCAATCTATTGAGTGGCAATCCCACTCCAATTTCGGAACCCGTGACCAAGTCTTCTTCTTCCCCCACAATTACTTCCTTCAAAGAAAGTGAGTTAATTTGGGAAGAATTCGAAGCCTATCTCGCAAGTGATTCATTTCCACCAGGAAATGATGATCCAGTCGACATTTTTCTCGAGGAGTTCGCCGATGAACTCGCTCTTATCACATTTCCACCAGGAAATGATGATCTTCCTTTTGATATCGAATCCGATCTTATAGAAATAGAATATTTGCTTAACAATGATCCTACTAAGGAAATGGATTCTATTCTCGAGAATTCGGTTGATGAGGGTAATCTTGCAGACGATCTTATTGATACCATTTCTGAGATGTTCACCGATGAACATGCTCTTGATTACTCATCCCCGCCATTATGGGATGATTATGATGATGAACTTTTTGATCTTGAGACCGTTAATGATAATACATATGATGATCCATTTGACTTCAAGGAAGAGAAAATCAAAGATGCTAAACTCTTGATTGATGAACTTGATCCACCTAGATCAAGTATTTTCCTTCCTTCCCCCGAGTGTGACTCAGTTTTCTATTGGGTTCTGAGATTTGATGATTACAAAACTAAATATGCAAAATTGAAGAAAGATGAAACAACAAGGACTTAATGTGAAATATTAAGTTAGCTTTCTATGTAAGCTAGGTTTTCTTGTAAACCCTCTATATAAAGGGTATTAGAGGTGTCTGTTATATACATCCATCATAGTTAGATCTCTCCAATGAGAGTCTAATAGTTAGCTTATTAGTAGTTAGCTTATTGGTTAGTTTATAGTTTATTATTAGTATGAATAAAGAAAACCTTGTGATAACATTGATGTTCTTATTTGTTATTCCGATGTGCTTCATGTCATTCAATGTTATTATATCTTAGATGGGAAAAACGATCTATGAAGCTTACAATAAGGTCTCCACAATTGGTATCAGAGCAGGTTGCTCTTGATATCTAGGATACAAGGTTTTGGTTCGAAGAAAAGAAGGTGTTCGTGTTGATTTTATGGTTTTCTGTAAAAGATGCATACGATGATACTAGGGTTTATCACAAACCCTAAATTCAAAACAGAATGTGTGGTTTACATGTTACAGGTTACACGTCTTTGATATCTTTAAATACAACAGATCTTTGGATCTTATATTTTCTTTTGTTCGTGTATATTTTTCTGGTTTTTGGTGTTGAACATATTCAGAAAAGATAGGGTCTTCATGAAACCCTAATTCGGTACAACCAGAAAAAGATGAAGATAGTGTTAAAGATTACAGGTTTATTGATTTGCAGCTTATTATATGTGGTGACATGATACAAAGGAAGCTTGGAAGTTTGTTTCATTCAGGGAGATGATTACATCTCAACTACTATATTAATGGGGGAAGTTCTAATTACGACTTGTCTGTTTTATCATCATCAAAATTTAAGGGAGAAGAAAGTGATTTAATTTGGGAAGAATTCGAAGCTTATCTCGCAAGTGATTCATTTCCACCGGGAAATGATGATCATGTCAACCTTTTACTCGAGGAGTTCGCCGATGAACTCGCTCTTATTACATTTCCACCGGGAAATGATGATCTTCCTTTTGATATCGAATCCGATCTTAGAGAAATAGAATATTTGCTTAACAATGATCCTACCAAGGAAATGGATTCTATTCTCGAGGATTCGGTTGATGAGGATAATCTTGCAGACCCTAATAACGATCTTGTTGATACCATTCCCTAGATATTCACCGATGAACATACTCTTAATTATTCATATCCACCATTATATGATGATGTCGGTGATGATCTTGTTGAACTTTAGTCCGATAATGATGATGTTTATGATGATCCATTTGACTCCAAGGAAGATAAAACCAAAGAGTCTAAACTATTGATTGATGAACTTGATCCCCCTAGATCAAGTGATTTCCTTCCTTCCCCTAACTGTGACTCGGTTCTCTATGAGGATTTTTTTGAGGTTGATGCTTTGCCTTTAACCAATGACGAGGACAAAGTATTTAATCCGGGTATACTCATTCATGAGAACCTTTTCAAAGTCACTATTCGAGTCACCAACTGTGCAAAGAATGTAAAGAAGACCACTAATGCATCTTTAATTCTTGAGGATTTTAATCCTCCTCTATATGAACTTCCTTTACACAAAGAAGTTCTCGGGTCTGAAACTCTACTCTCGTTTTTATTATGAGAAAAAAGTTTTCAACCCCGGGATTCTCACTTCTAAAGGAGTACATACTTCTCTTCTCCCGAAATTATCTCATCGGGGCCCTAAATCTCTCAAAGTCATTAAAAATTTTGAAAGCCCGATGGAGATTTTTTCTTGCTCTTATAGAGAGGACATCCGTGTTTTGGATGTTCCGTGTCTCCATTTCTATCCCCCTTGACCAACTCAAGTATGGGGGGATCGGGTCAAGCTAAGTGACCTAAAACAAGCGCTTCGTGGGTGGCAACCCATGCTTATCCTAGTATAATGATAATAGTAGTAATGAATAAGTGTTTTGTGTTGTGAGAGAGGCTCGCCTCTTCCATTTTCCGAGTTTTGTGTTTTGTGATTGTATGTCCACGATTGCCCGTATTTTTGAAGTCTCTCATACTCGCGGTTTTGTCCTTCGATCACTCGAGCTTCACATCCTCAGCTACATTTTGGGAATCTAATATCCAAATCTTATCGACTAACGTTTATCTTTAAGCATACTTAATAAACGGCTTAGGATTTACGTAGAGACCCTTATTAAAACATTGAGGACAATGTTTGGTTCTAGTATGGGAGGAATCTATCGATTTGATTATGCATGCAGTCGTTGTTTTCGCGTAATTCCGTTTTTACCACCAAAAATACCAAAAAATGAAAAAATTTAAAAAAATTTCAAAAAAAAATAAGTGTTTTGTCACAATTTGGACTTTCCTGCTGGGTAGAATAAGAATAAATTTTGACTCGATCGAGCGTGTTGAGCTCTAGCTTGTTCCTTAACTTTTAGACTTAGCATTCGCGGAAATTTGCGAAGAATGAAAAATGATAGAGTTAAGTATGAGTTAGATGCTAAATAAGGATTATTTGGAAATCTTAAGAGCTCATAAGTGTAGTTTGTGTCTTTTTCTCCCATAAGCTTCTAACCGGACTAATAATACGTGCTCTAAAATGAAGTTTTCTCTATATATCGTCAATAACATTTTTGTCTTAGTTCAAATTTATACTTAAATTTTCTAAAATGAAGTTTTCTCTATATATCGTATAAAAAATGATGAGTAATAATTATAAACTGTGGGCTGATAAAAGTTTGCTGCATCTTGCCGGCTCAGAACCGATGTTGCAGCCTTCTAAAGAAAGCCCATAATAAGAATAATAATTCGAGACCGATAAAAGTTTGCTGCATCTTGCCGGCTCACAACCGATGTTGCATCCTTCAAAAAGGTCGAGGATTTACATTGTATCATGGTTATATTAATGTTAAGTGTGATATATGTGATTTAATAAATATAGGGAAAATCTCTTTTTCTTAAATTTAAATATGCTTTTGAACTAATAAAGATGTAGTGGAGCGGATGGGGAGGAGATGTGAAAGAAGCCTATTCCATTTTAAGTTGTGATTTTTTCTAAATTAACTATTTAAAACAGGGAAACCCTAAGATATTTTGAAACCGAAGTCCGTATCCCGATACTAGTCTCTATGGGTGCCAAAATCTGGTCACTTACCGCCTGCAAGTAGGAGTGCCGAGACGACGTCGCTACATAGGATGATCTCGCCTGCAAACTCATTATTCTCGGGTGGAACGTGAAGCATAGAAATTTTGCAAAACGTTGATCCATGGTTGAAATTCGAAATGGCACATTCACCTAATGTATAATAATTGTCGGGAGTGAAAAGTTCACAAGTTACAAATATGAGTAGTGTTAGCATCATAACTTATAATTAACGGTGATTTTATTTTTAAGCTTGGTTTGGGACATGTGAAAAGTCAAGGACGATGAATTTATCCGTTTAGGGCATTTTAGGATTGAAATGCTTCTTATTCCGTAACCCTAAAGGTTATAAAAATAACGAAAGTCAAACTAGTTAGTTAGTTGCTAATAAGAAGAAAAATGAAAAATACAAAAATATGTGTAGTAATGAAAAATGGTCAAAACGGGACTTTTCAAAACTTTTGATTCATTAATTCCCCTTGATGAACACTTAGCTACTTTTTGAGGTAATTAGTCGAGGGGGATTGAGATTCTTGGTTTTCCTAAGTGTTTACAATAGTTTAGTATGGGGGATTTTGGTTTGTGCTTAAATACACATACCTTTGACCTTTAAAAACGGACCTAAATGACCAAAAACGTACCAAAAATACATTGTATTTGTATGTTTTCATTTATATTGTGCATGAAATGGATATCCGACAAAAGGACGAAAAATCAAGCCAAAACAGACAAAACTGAGCACGGGAATGTGAAGAGCGTAAAAAGCCAAAGTCAAAAAGTCAAAGTCAAAGTCAACCAAAAAGTCAACCCTAACAAAGTCAAAGTCAAAGCCAAAGCCGATATCAAAGAAATACTTAATGGGCCCACCCGTACCCATCTAATAGGCCGGTCAGCCCATTAACGTATTATATGAAGACTATTATAAAGAAATGGGCCTAATACCCTTTTATACTATACTCGGCCCAAAACCATAACCAAAGCCCAAAACACCCAATCCCCACTTAACCATCGTTAAAACCCATAAACCTTTCACCTTAACTCCATTAGTCCATCAAGGACTATGGTTGTAAACACAAAATACAACCTGAGGGGCCAAAGTTGCCAACCCACAAAGTCTTATATCACCACAAGGACTGTGGTTGCAATTAAACATATCAAATAGAGGGACCAGTCTTGCCAAAACCTCAAACCTTCACCCTACACCAAAAACAAACGCGTAGTAACAACTCTTTTTCCCGCCAAATGCCCTTGTCACTATTCATCCATCGTTTTACCTCGATCATTGTTCCTACAAACAAACCATCACTCTCAAACTACAACCCCACTTCATAAGCTGCCAATTGCCACCTTGGCAATCCCCTAACACCCTATTCGGCCATGAATCAAGACAAGAAATCAAGGGTTGAGATCAAGACCTTGGAGAACACACATTTTGGACGGCTTAGATGACTTTGGGACTCTACTCACACAAGAAACACAGCTCTTGAGCTCTCTCAGTGAAGAAACACAACAAGAAGACTTGAAGACTTAGGTTTTTAGTATAAATATAGGTCCCTTGTAGCTTATAGTTTTTTGTCGAATTTTGTTAAGTCAAATCTTGTTTAAACATAATTTAGACCAATTTAAATACTTGTCATTTAATTTACTGTCTTTTAAATTATTGCATTGTAATTTTTCTTAAGTTAATGAAATTTCAAGTTTTTCTTTAATCATTGTCATTTACATTACATTGTCTTTTAAATACTGTTTTTTAAGCTCTTGTATAAGCTTTTGATTCATTAAAAGCTTATATAAACACTTGTTTTCATTTCTGTCTAAAAAAACCAAAAATCACAAAAAAATCTGTCAAAAAAGCAATGGAGCAAGGTAAATCATGGATGGCCTTGGGTTAGAGCTTCTTGGGAAGCATATAGGTTGGTGTAAGCTGATTTGAGAGCTTATTCCCTTGCCAAAAGCTGTGGACCTTTGTGAGTTTCCATTTTCTCATTTTTCAAATTTTTGCTTATTACTGTTCATCTGCTTATTTATTGCTGATTACTGCCTATTGCTCATTATTCATTGATTGTCATCTGTCTTTAAGAATCCTTGCTTAATTCTTTAAAAATCAGGTTAAAATATGATTTTTCCAATTTAAAGGGGTGTTTGGGACAGTAGGTCAAAGTGGGTCAAACTGGTTTAAAAACCTTTTGGGTCACTTGGCCAGTTTTTACAAACTTTCTTTACGAGATTTTGAGCTATTTTCAAAAGTTTTATTGTCTCAGAGCTTGTTTTCAAGTTTTCTCTAAAAAGTGTTTGAAACTGTTGGTTCAAAATCAGTTTTACATAGCTTATTTGACTGAGACTTGTTTAACAGCTTTTGAATTTTGTTTATGGTTCATTTCAGTGTCAAAGTGCAGTAGGATTGTTGTTGTTATTGAGTCTTTTGTCACTTGTGTTTTGTACAAATCTGTCAAGTCATTCTTTTAGTTTTAAAAAAAAGTCTTCTTTCATTTTCAAATTTAAGTCACTTAAAGTTGTTTTTAGAGTCTAAATTTTTGAGCATAAGCTCATTAGTTGGCAAAGTCCATCTGTTTCAGCTTATCTTTGTCTTTAAAGCTTATTTTCTAGCTTAAATTCATGCCTGCAAAAAGCAATTTTTTTCTTTTAAGAAATACCAAAAAATTGAATTAAGTGTGAGCAGCCTCTTTAATAAGCCTTTTTCTTAGCTTGTTTGAGTTTCAAACTCTTTTCTAATTGGTGTTTTAAATAGCCCATAGAATAAGCTTTAAGCTCATATAAGTCACATAGCCATAAGGTTCAATTTTTAGCTTAAAGTTAAGCCCAAAAGTGCCTTTATAGCTGTTTGATTGACTATTTTTGGCCAATTAGCTTATAGCTTTTTAAAGCTTTTCTGTCTGATTTCTTGGCTTATCTTTGTTCACATTTGCTTATTAGATGTAGGAGCTTATCTGTTAGTGCTTATTTTTGTTTCCCCTTAGCTTATTTGTGCTTAAAAGACCAAACAGTTTAGCTTAAGCCTTAGTGTAAAAAAAGCTCATACTGTCACTTTTTCTTTTGCTTATTCCATCTTATTTTTAAGTTGTATAAAAAAGTCTCTTTTTTAAAGTTTATTTTTGCTAGTTTTACAAGTTTCAAAAAAAAACTTTAAAAAAGGAAGACCACAGGACTTGAACCTGTGACCTCCCCTTTAACATACACACGTCCCACACATCACACATACTAACCATTGGTACCAGTAGGACCATCTGGTTATGTGTTGCACTATTAATTCTTTATAGTCCTTTTAGCCTTTTAAGCATTCAGCCACTTTTAGCTTATTACCAGCTTATTCCAATAAGCTGGTAAGCCCTTTTTATTTTTCATAGAATCAGCACTCTTTAAGCTACTTTTTAGAATTTTTTCAGATTTTTTCCATTAAGTTTACTATTTTTAATTAATTTTTCTTTTTAAAACTATTTTTAATTCATAAAAAATTATTAAAAAATCAAAAAAATATAATTCTTTTTTTTAAAATTTTCTTTTATCATTTAGCACTTAGGAAAATTAAATTTGCATTCGTAGGGTTAAAGTTTTACAATTTGTTTTTTTAAAGAACGGGTTTTGATTCCCGTTCTCGCTTTTAGGTTTAAAGTTTTATTTGTATAAATAGAAAAACCAATCCAAAAATCTTTAACCATTCAATTCACGCGATCACGAACGTAAATACGACTCTCGATTAACGCCTCGTTGGGAAACGACCCGGGAGATTTTAGATTTTGCTTTGGTCAAAAGTGATTTCTTTGAATCTTTTGGAATTCTTACTATTGATATTATTGATTTACCCTTATATATTATATATTACTTATTATATATAGTGTGTTCGGGAAACGAATCAAATTTTTGACACCGTTGCCGGGGAGGTTATCATTTTGGCGCCGCTGCCGGGGAGGTCGTGAGACGATTATCGTGTTTCGTTTGAAGATTAGTTTTTGAAGACCCTTCCTCGTGAAGTTATCATTTTCCGTTTGTGAATATATTTTCTTATTATTAAAAATTAAAAAATACCAACAATACTTTTCCTAAAGTATTGAAAGTACCAAAAAAATTAAAAAAACCAACAAAACAAATCGTGTTGTTAATCGTTATAATCGGCTCACCTTTGAATTACAAACTATAAGGAGGGTATAAGGCGGGCTTGATCCAAGGAACATCGCCCAAAAAGGAAGAACGCTTTTAAATCGCTTCGGCGTGCTAATTCCTTCCGCTCTCTTGTGCGTAGTTTAAAGAGCTACCGTGGACTTTTAACATCCGGTTACCAAAAATATTGTGTTGTTCTTGTTTTTAGTGCATGCGCACTCGCTCTTCTTCGAATCTAGTTGGTGAATCTTCTCCTAATCCAACTACTTCAAATCCGAAACGTCGTAACCGTAGACGTTCAAAGCAACCTTTTTCTCTTGAAGAATCTCCCGTAGATACGATGGCCGATCAACGTACTATGGCGGAATTGCTCCGTGCACCCACCGAGGGTTATGCGGAGGCAATCGTGGTTCCACCAATTCTTGCTGAGCATTTCGAGCTCAAGCATAGTCTCATTAATATGATGACTTCGGACCAATTCTTCGGACTTGAGAAAGACAATCCTCATGATCACATTCGTTGGTTTAACAAAATAACTTCCACAATAAAATACAAGGATGTGCCTAATTCAGCGATTAAGCTTATGCTTTTTCCATTCTCTCTTGCGGGGGCAGCCCGTCGTTGGCTCGAAAAAGAACCCCCTCGTTCTATTCTCACTTGGGAAGATCTTGTTTCCAAATTCATCAATGAATTCTTTCCTCCCTCAAGAACGACAAATCTCCGAAATGAAATTTCCAACTTTGAACAACGTTTTGGTGAATCGTTTCATGAGGCATGGGACCGTTACAAGGATCTCCTTCGTGCATGCCCTCATCATGGTTTTACCGAATTGCATCAACTTGATACCTTCTACAATGCCTTAAACCCAACCGACCAAGATTCTTTGAATTCTGCCGCCGGTGGCAATCTAATACTTTGAAAGAAATACTCGAGATGTGTTTGACTGATTTATCGAAAATAAAATCCTAAGTCCGCAATTCGAGATCGCCATTACTTGTGGTGTAGCATCCTTTTTAGGTAAACCTTTCTCATACTCAATAAGCAGAGCATGTAGTTCACCAAGTGTCTTCCCCATGTTATGCATATTGTAGTTCCTTACAAATCTAGCAAAGTCACTAGTGAGGCCAGTCATGATTAAACCAACACTAAGATCTTGTGGGAGCGCATAACCAAGACATTCTAGTTGCTCCACATATCCTTTCATCTTAAGTACATATGAGATAACTGATTTTTCCTCCTCTAGTTTACAAGCATGAAAACTTAAGATTAGGTCAAACCGCTTTACTCAAGCTTGTTTCTCAAACATAGATTTAAGCACCTGAAGCATTTCATAAGGTGAGGAGTTTTTGAAGTATCTATGAAGTTCGGGAGTCATACTTCTAAACATAAGACAAGCAACCTCATTATGAGCATCATATACTGCATTTCATTCCGCAAGCACTTGAGCTTCGAAATCAGCAGGATGAGCAGAGGGAATAGGTTGTTCAATGACAGATTGTTTCTTTTCAACTCTCAAGACCAGCTTAGGTGAATGAAACCAATCATTGAAATTTAAACCAGAAAGTTTCTCTTTCAAACATCGACCTGAAAGCCGAATGGTTTATGTTTTAGACATGTAATGTCATCTATAAAACATATTAAGTTCAAGATTTTAGTATTTTCTTGATAATACCCCTTGAAGAAAATTAACTACCCATGTTTAAATATAAACAATTAATTTTCTATGGTCTAGGATCTAACTTGACATACCACCATCACATCAGTTGATCTGCTAGCAATGGTGTATTCAAAAGGTAATTGACGATCAATAATTGCCACCGGTGCAATTCCTAGAACATTATAGGACCACTTTATTACATTAATATACTAGTAAGCATGTTTCATCCCATCTATGCCTCGAGCATAAGGTCTCACCATCTTACCCTGATTAAGTCGTCCAATCAAGAACTGTGATTATGTAACACAACGTCTCACGAAAAGTGTATAATCACCTTGGAGTTGCAATCTACATACGTCTCACGTGATGTAAAAGGCAATTGCAAGTGTTCTTACAAATTGGATGGCAAAAACTTATTTAAAAGGGTATTTATATTTGACGTAGCAAATATATATGAAGAAGCATGCATACTTCTTCATATCTTAAGTTTTAATAAAAACTTTACCCAATTAAGTTATTTATTACGGTGTCACATATTTTCTATACATCTCATGTATAAATAGTGATACCTCTAAAAATTGACGATTCAATCCGTGTTTTCAAATCTAAATAATTCGAAATTTTACCGCGGGAAAAGTTTAAAAAATGATTAAAATCATTCAAACCCTAGACCATTCGTGTTTTCTAATTAATTGCAAGATATCAGGGATTTATAGAGTATAATACCTTGAACCTTAGTGACATGCCTTGCAAATAAATAGTACTTTTGCAAATTTCATCATTGATAAAATTTAACTCTTGAATTTAGAAAACACATTATAAACTTATTAAATTGCAAGTCTCGTCGTGAGAAGTTAAGGTATGAGCCCTAACATTATAGATAACCACAACCAATTGACTCATAAGACTTCGCAATTAATAGTCTATAATAAATCTTATTACATAGTTATTACTCATGTTTATATTTTTCTTTTTCAAAAAACCCTTTTGTTTTTACTCAAGTCTCAACTTATAAAACAAACAATAAATATAAACTGCTAATACACATAAGATTTATTTAAATAATTTACAATTAACACATGCAATCATAGAACGATGATTCTAATTATTGAATAATTAACATATAACCAAGTTCATATAAGGCTCCTTTTTTCAATGAATCAGGCCACATACATCGATATAATCGACTGCGTAAGCCTTATATAAACATATACCACATAGCACATAAAAGCTGATAGAAAATTTCAGTCAATTTAGGCCCCGTTAGAACATAGCTAGGTTCTTCCCCAGCTTTTGCAGTAAACTATAAAGTTGTAGCTTACAGAGTCGTGGATCTACCATAAAATTTTCAAATTTTTTTGACTTACAATGAATATTTTACGATTTTTTTAGTGACAGCGTGTCTTACAACCTGAAAAATAAAAAAAACTCAATCTTTTATGTCCATTTAGGTTTTAATCATCGAATTGTATGTCAAACAATTAACAATTAACCAATAATATATATATCATATATCTATCCATAATAAACATGCATGTGTTTATCACGGATAACCCATTAACAATTAATTAACTAATAAAAACGATCAATTAACAATTTAAACTATCGAATTTAACACATAAAATTTTCATACAACTTAGAGTTTCATCTAATTAATTTTTTCGACAATAAAGATCCAGATTTAATAACTTAAAATGCCCAAAAGGCTTTAAAAATTAACTAAGAACCCTAATTTGTCCAGTTATACTTCTTTGTAATTACAATTCTATACAATGGCTCATGATGCCACTGTTGGGTTTGTCACGCCCCCAAATAGGGTCCCGTCGGAATAAGCATCTGGGGCGTGACGTAATACATATCTCAAGTACAAAGCATAAAGAACGACCTCTAAAAGGGGTATGTTTTAGAAAATCATAACTCGTTGCATGAATTTAAAAGTTAATAAGTTTTACAAACCATTTCAAAGTGATTAAAACGTAGCGGAAGCAATAAGAAAACATAGCGGAAGAAATAATAAGGTTTGACATAAGACAACGAGTATGAAATAAGATAGTCTTGAAATCGGTCGAAACCACATTGCACATAGACTTCTAATAGCACATCTTGAAAATCCAAGCTAAGCACCTGAGAAAAACATGCTTAAAACGTCAACATAATGTTGGTGAATCTATAGGTTTAATTTAAATGTAGTTATAGTGGACCACAAGATTTCAAAACATATGCGACAGTTATAACAGATACAACTTCACACAAAAGGTATTTACGTTGCACTAAGCTCATGACACTGAAGCTAATAGCGAAAGGTAGCATGTACATTGCCATATAAAGTTGCCCTGGTAGGTGTCCGACCAAAGACCACCCAAAATAGTTTCGACATGATAGACATCCGTTGGCCTGTACAATCCATTGTACTCGAGCAGTAAGAAATACCAAACCCAGATGGGGATTATTAGTCCCAATAGATCTATTTACTCACTCGCGCTTACTTAACCAACCAATCGGTTAAAGGTAATTAACGGATCATGATATTATAGGCAAATAGTGGTCTAACGCTACTTAGGCAACACGTAAACAAGGGAAAATATCACGTAAAGTACTTGTGTTCGGTTTAAGAAAACAAGCAATGTTTCTCACCCCAAAGTTGTAAAACATTTATTTAAAACGAGTAAAAAGTGGGGCTATGGACTCACCTTGATTGGTGAAGTGAAGTAGTGAGAAAGCTAGAAGAAAGATCACACAGAATCAAACAACGGTACTTGAACAAGACCTAAGTAATATAGGTTTTGATTTTGACACAAAATTTTGACTTTCCGCTGGTTAGAACAAGAATAAATTTTGACTTGATCGAGCATGTTGCGCTCTAGCTTGCCCCTTAACCTATATAAATTTAAGCTTTTGCTAGTCTTTTATAGAAGAAGCTTTAAAATGCGAATTCTAGCTCGAAAAGCCAAGAGTTTGCAAGTTTCCATAATAGACTTTAAATGTGCAAAGTTTGTTTTTATTAGACTAAGCATTCGCGGATCTTTTTATTAAAGATTTTAAATTTGCGAAGAACGAGAAATGATAGAGTTTAATATAAGTTGGATGCTAAGCAAGGATTAGTTGGAAATTTTAAGAGCTCATAAGTGTAATTTGTGGCTTTTCCTCCCCGAAGCTTCTAACCAGACTAATAATACGTGCTCTTTTCGGAAACTAGACAAGTTAGTGGTTTTATCACTTTAAAGTCCTTTTAAAATCAATATTTTTAGACTTTTTAGTCTTAGTTCAAATTTATATTTAAATTTTCTAAAAAGAAAATTTTTCTATATATCGTGGTAATGTGAAGTGTTAAAATAAATGTGTATAATATATATATAATAATAATAATACCTTGTCCGATTACTGGATCATTGTCGGCTCGCATACCGATGTGACAGTCTTCATATAAGGCAAGGTCCAAAGCCAAAATAAGACAACTGGATCATGGTTGGCTCGCATACCGATGTGATAGTTTGTTTAAAGGGTGGAGGTTATAAGTATAATTATATTAATGTTAAGTGTAATATAAGTGATATAATTAATATAGGGAAAATCTTTTTTTCTTAAATTTAAATATGCTTTTGAACTAAGACTATATCATTTTAAGTTGTGGTTTTTCTAAATGAAGTATTTATTTAACGGGAAGCCTAAGTGCTTTTGAACCGAAGGTCCGTGAGTTCCGATACTATTCTCTATGGGGTGTCAAAAGCCTGGTCACCTAAGCCGGTCTCGGCTGGGATGTGCCAAGAAGAAAGTCGCTACATGGAATGATCTCGCCTTCAAAATCATAATTCTTGGGTGGAACGTTTGGATGGTCGAAATTTGAAATGAGCACATACACATTTATAAATATTTATCCATCAGGAGTGAAAAGTTAGTTTAGGCTTACACAAATTACAAATATGAGTAGTGTTAGCATCTTAACTTGTATTTAACTATGATTTTGTTTTTAAGCTTGGTTTGGGGCAGGTGAAAAATCAAGGATGATGAATTTATCCTTTTGGACACTATTTATAAGTGCTTCTTGTTCCATGATCCTAAAATTTATGATATGAATGAATAATAATAATAAATGCATAAAAATGGTAAAACGGAGGCTTTTTACAACTAGTAATTTCTTAAGTCCCCGTTAGATGAACACTTATCTACTTTCGAGTAATTAGTCTAAGGGTTGAAAATTTTTTGGTTTTCCTAAGTGTGTATTTATGACATTGCGAGAGGACACTGCAATAGCTTAGTATGGGGGATTTTTGATATGTGCTTAAACACAGTTTATTATATTTCCTTAATATTAAGCTTAAAAGACCAATAATGAACGAAAACGACATAAAAATACGTTGTATACGTTTGTATCGTGAATTATGTCTTGCAAGTACGGATATATCACAAAAGGACAAAAATATGACCAAAACAGACAAAACCGTGCACGAGATTGGAAAGAGCGCGAGAAAGCAAAGCCGAAGCGTATCATTTAATGGGCCAACCTACACTTTCAATGGGCCGGTCAGACCAAAAATAATTTGAATTATAACTAATCCTTAACGAAAACATAAACCCTTAATCAAAAGTCCATTAACTAAATCCAATCCAATCCATAAACCCTTATCATTTCCCTGGCCCAAGATAAAATAAGTCCAAGCCCAATCCCATACACCATTCAACAAAACAAGGAACCACATTTTTCCCTTTTTCCTTCCCAAAATTACACAAAGCAAACAAACAGAAGGTACGGGTAAGTCCAACTTCACTCACACGCTTTCATCCCTTCTAGAAGACTAAAGTCTGACACGTCTGACACAAGAAGGCCACGTTGGCAATCCCAAGCACTCTGATTGGTTGAAGATACGTGGAGGAAAATCGAGGGCTCTAAATTGTTGATTAAGAGTTTGTTGAAGATCAAGGGCTATGAATGGATGAAAGGAACGCTCCTGAAGACCTAGAACCTTCTGCTTAGCACTATAAATAGAGGATGCAATCACACAGTAGGATGTATCTAGAGTAGCTTAGGAGTAGGAGTAGTGTAGGTAGCTTAATTTCAGCTTATTGTCTGGGAAATTCAGTGTAATTTCTTTTTAAAGCATTGTAACCTTTCAAGTTTTAATAAAATTCAAGTTTCTACAATTATGTCTTTTAAATTCTGTTCTACTTAAATGCATTTTACTTAATCATGTTTTAAGAAGTTAATAAGCTCTTATAATCTAGTGTTACTCAGTTAAGCTTTCTCATAAGCTCAACTGAGTTTTCTGTTCATTAATTCACTCAAAAAAATCACCTCAGCTTAATTTGGATGATAAGCGAGATTTGTATGGGCTTATTGGACCTTACTAGCTTGTGCAAACAAGCTAGAGCATGTTTTTAGTGCTTGTTTAAGCAAAGGAGAAGGTATGTTCATTTTACCCTTTTTAGCTTAATTTTCTGTCATTGCTTATTTCTGCTTATTTTGTGCTTTTTAATGCTTTAATTATGCTTATTCTGTCTAAATATAGCTTAATGTGTTTAGTTTATAGCTTATAATAGTTTAGTTTAAGTTTTCTTAGAATCTGCCCTTATTTTAGTCATATTAGCTTACTAGTTTAGCTTAATAATAAGTGCTTATTTTTCATATGTTTTTGCTTATTTGTCATCATTAATCTTAAATCTTAATCTGTTTTAACTACTTGAAGCTTAATTAGTTCTGTTTTAGCTTAAAAATGTTAATTCAAGTTTTAAAGAGGTGTTTGGGTTAAGGGCTTTAATAGGATAAAATAGTGTGTAAACTGTTTTTGGCACTCATATCAGTTTTTATAAGCTCTAATTTAGTCCAAAAATTAGTTTTTATAAGTTTAAAATAGGTTTTGTTAAGTTTTGAAGTAGGTTTTATCAAAATCTTAAGTCTGCTAAACTTAAGGCTGTTCAGACAGCTTAATTGTTCAAATTTCTTAAAAGTCTATTTGACATATGCTTTTTTGTGTTCTAAAGTGGTTTCAAATGCATCATTATGCATCTGTTTGGAGTCATTAGTCTTTAGGATAGCCTTTTAAGCTTTTTATATCACAATTAGTTTAGTAGTGTTAGTTTTTAAAAAAGCTTGGTATTGCAGGTTAATAGTGGTCACATTTTAGCATAGCTTTGGTTAAATTTGATTACATTTAGCTTATTGTAGTCTAAAGATAATCTGTTTGTAGTTTTCAGTGTGTTAAAGTAGCTTTAGAATATTACAAATTCAGCTGCCAGATGTCTTTCATCCCAAAAAAACCAAAAACAAAAGTAGTGTATCTGTCATTTCATCAGTCTTTTTCTAGCTTATTTCCTAAACAAGTTTTCTTAAGTCCAGCTTATTTTAGTCATTTGAGTCTAGTATTTTATCTGTTTTTCACTTTTAGCTTTTACCTAGTGCTTATTAGTCTTCAATCTTAGCTTAAATTTGTGTCAAAAATACGTTTTTTGTGTCAACTGTCCTATTGATTTTGGTGCTTTTCAGCTTATTATAGTTGCTTATTTTTAATCATTAGTGCTCATTAGGTCTAAGTCTTAATATGTTTTTAGTTGTCAGCTTATTCTAAGTGCTTATTAATCCTCAATCTTAGCTTATTGTTTTGGTCTTAGTCCTTTAAAAGTGGATTTGGGACAAACTTTCTTAAGGCTTTAGGTGATTTCCAGCTTATTTTCTTTTGCTTATTTGTAGTCATAAGAACTTATTAGACTTAAGTGTCAGTCTGTCTCAACTTATTTGCTTTACTTATTGCTTATTTAGTCCCAAAAAGTTCAAGAAAGTTTTGCTAAAAATCCAAGTTTTAAAATTCCATTCTGCCATTTTCTTTTGAGCTTATTCTTGCTTATTGATAAGAACTGGAATTAAGTCCTTTGTTAAAGTTTCTTAGTTTAGCTTATAGATTAGCTTTTTCAAAAAGAAAAATAAAAAAAATGTTTTCACAAAAAGTGCAGGTCCAGGACTCGAACCTGCGACCTCACCTTCATAACACACACACCTTACCACTGCCCTTGGGTCTTTTTCAGTTAAACCATTACACCATTTATTTCTTATACGTTTTTTAGGTTTTAGCTTAATAAGGTTATTCGAATTTTCCAGCTTATTGGGTTTAGCTTTCTGAACCATTTTTATTTCTAAACCTTTATTATTAGTTCTAGTATTTTTCATATTTTTTTAGAATTTTCAGCTTTCATTTAATACTTTTAATTGAATTTTAAGTTTAAAAAGCTTTAAAATTAGTTTTAAAAATAACAAAAATACAAAAAAAATATATTTTCTGTTTCTAAAAATTAATTTTATCATTTTAGTTTAAGAAATTTGCATTTTAAGTTTTAAGAGTTTATTTTGATATTTTTTGTTTATCTGTTAGTCGTTAATTAATCGTTAAGTGTTAATTGTCGTTAGAATTTAATTGTGCCTTTAATTTTAGTTTAGCGTGCCTTTTATGTGCTTTCCCTTTGCGTTAGTAGATTTAGAATCCAAAACCAAA
This sequence comes from Tanacetum coccineum, assembly GCA_026074375.1. NCBI lineage: Eukaryota > Viridiplantae > Streptophyta > Magnoliopsida > Asterales > Asteraceae > Tanacetum > Tanacetum coccineum. Next base: position 45,884 of record BQNB010024147.1, read on the forward strand.
ACTTAAATGTCTTTCCTAAGAATAATTTGTATGATACTTTGCTTATGTATATGTATTATATATATATATATATATATATATATATATATATATATATATATATATATATATATATATATATATATATATATATATAATATAAATTGTAATATATATATATATTATATTCCATAGGGATTTTTGTGGATTATAGGATCTTATTTTAGAAATGCGTGTAAACAATGGGGTACACGTGAGTTAATAAACCAGTGTAGTTAGTTATTTTTAGACATGCTAGGCTATAGTTTGGTTTTTTAATTCAGAATTTTATCAGATTTTGATGTTGAACATGTTTCTCCATCTAATCCATGTTACTATCATTACGGTCACTAGTAATATTCCAGGCCATTGTTCAAAAGTCCACTATCATCACCGACAATGTTGTGTCGGTTGTGTGGTGTATATTTTTATTGATCAAGTTTTTAAATTTATTTTTGCCGACTAAACCAAACAACACTTTACGGGCGGTGTACGATCAGTAGTAGTTTCGTGGTATAGTAGGGTGTCGGAACACATGAAGAGAGGTTAACTCTATCAATTTTATAATATATTGGTTATCTAATCTATGTCATTCTATTCTATTCTAAAACTATGTCAGTCCTAATCCTAATTCTAACGAAAAAAGGGGGTTTTCAGCTTGAGAGACTGGCACGGTTTGGTTGGTGACTACAATCAATTCAAGGCACTTTAACCCACGTAAGCAAACAAACAAAAGATAAAAGTGTGGTCGAGCCGATATAAGAAAACTATATTAACCATTATTAATCCGATTAGAAAGTTGGTTTGTTTATTAAGTGCAATGATTTCTTCTCTCGAGGCGGCATATCATTCTTAAGACTTAGGCGTTACATCATCCTAAGACCTAGACACATTAATTCTGTCACAATTAAAGCATCCACATAAAGCATCCTTATTTACTGATTATAATCTATCTTAGGGATTAAAGCAATGGTGATCTTGTTAAACCCTAGCTCATAGAGACTTTACCTACTTGTTAGGAACACGAAAAGTGTCGGTCACTTCCATGTATATCGGTAGATAGCTCGTTTAGTTATTTTTGGAACCTTAATAGGCTAAGTTAGGAAAAGCCCATGGAAAGCCCATGAAAGCCCACCTAGGCCCCACATTAAGGGTATTTATACACCTCTCCATGCATGGAGAGGTGGTTGGTGTTCATTTTTCTTCACATAATCATTTACATTCTTTTCCTTTCTTTCGCGATGTAGTTCATCCAACCACTCTCTCTAGTTTTTGCATAAATCAAAGATTTACTATATTTTCAATTGGTATCAAGATCCAATGGGAGTGGTGTGTATGGAAAACCGTTGAGGGGGCGTGAAACCGTTTCCATTTAAAAAACTTTAAATCAAAGATTACATCACTCTTCTACTGGCGGTCCCATATATATATGGGGGCCGCCAAGTATATCAGGAGCGCAACCTAAGGAAGCCGTCTCGTCTGTGAATTATAGAGCCAGCGGTAGTTGTGTAGTAGCCTGTGTTACCGGCCATCTAACCTCCCAGCCAGAATGATGGTTGGGGTTATTGGGTTTTCTTAGTTTTTTTTACAGATCCTAAGCTAGCATCGTCGTTTGTCATCAAATCACATTCAAGTTTGACGCAATATGAGTGAGAAGTTTTGATAATTGGTTTATATAGCGTAACACATATTCTAACAATATAATTCATCACTCAACAATTATTTAGCACAAAGTGATACACAACCTTAAATAACAAGATATACACAACTAATCACACAATTATGGACACACTGCAAAGTATAAAAGTAAAGCGGTAAATGTAAAGAAATAAGTAAAGCGAAAGGTAAAAGAAAATGCAAACCGACACGGTGATTTATAGTGGTTCGGTCACGAAGCTCCTCTTCGCCCTACTCTACTCCCCGAGTATCCAACTCGAGAGTTACTTCACCTAATCAACAAGTCCCTTTCGGCGTGAGAAAAAGAAAACCTTCATACAATGCTTAACTTTATTTTTCCGACACTAAGTAGATGTCGAGTTCCTTCTTCAGGTACAACCAAACCCGTTTGTTTTATGGCCACATAAACCAAACCTTGGGTTTTATGGCCTAAAACAAAATAAACCACATCGCTTACATTATTCTTCCGACACTAAGACTAGATGTCGAGTCCTATCTTAGACTGAACCTATCTACCACTGTCATCCAATGTATTTTAAGGCTAAAATAATAACCAACCCTCAATCAACTATCTAAATATTATACATATTGGATCTACACACTATAAAGATGGAAGACATGGGACTGATTTTATGTAACAATATTGTTACAAATGGATAACTAGGACAACATAACTTTGGATCTTGAAGATGACCGAAGTTCTTCTCTTGCGCATGAGGAAGAAGGAAAGGATAGTAGATTAGTATCACATTTAAAACAAGATCTAAATTATGTTAGTGATCAGATATTTAAGAGGTGAAATGGGGCGGATTTTAGAGAGGAGAAAGGAATTTGAAAAATCTTATTCTTGTGCAAGAGGGTTATATTTTCAGCAAGTGGTGGGACCAGTATTTATAGCAGAGATTTCCCCAACGGTCAGGCTGAGGGCGTGGTCCTGGCCCCGCCACCCCTAACCCCCTACTCCCCATGTCTTCCAATCTTTAGTAGTGTTGCGATCCAAATGTCTGTATATATTTAGATGGGTTGATTGAGGGTTGGTTAGTATTTTAGGCCTTAAAATAACATTGGTTGAAGTGGTTTTTAGATTGGTTCTAGCTAAGATTAAGGATCGACATCTAGCTTAGTGGTCGGAAAATAATGTAAGCGATGTGGTTTATGTGTTTAGGCCATAAAACACAAGGTTTGTTATGTTGGGCCATAATACATAACGGGTTTGGTTTGTACCCGAAGAAGAACTCGACATCTAGCTTAGTGTCGGAAAATAATGTAAGCATTGGTATAAGGTTTTCTCCGCCGAAAGGGAGCTTGTTGATTAGTGAAGTAACTCTCGAGTTGGATACCTCGGGGAGTGGATTAGGGCGAGTGGACTCGTGGACCGAAACCACTATAAATCACCGTGTCGGTTTGCGTTTTCTTTACCTTTTCGCTTTACTTATTTCTTTACATTTATCGCTTTACTTTTATACTTGCATTGTGTTCATAATTGTGTGAATTCGTTGTGTATATTCTTGTTAGGTTAAGGTTGTGTATCTCTTTGTGCTAAATATTTGTGAGTTTGGATTATATTGTTAGAATATGTGTAGCTATTATAAAACCAATTATCAAAACTTCTATATTGCGTCAAACTTGATGGTGATTTGATAAAAAAGATCCTTCGTCTGAAAAAATTTCTGGAGGCGGTCCTATAATTCAGGCGGCTCCCTGATATACTTGGCGGCCCCCATATATATATGGGACCGCCAGTAGAAGAGTGATGTAATCTTTGATTTAAAGTTTTTTAATGGAAACGTATTCACCCCCCTCTACGGTTTCCATACACACCACTCCATGGATCTTGATACCAATTGAAAAATAATAGTAATCTTTGATTTATGCAAGAACTAGAGAGAGTGGGTTGGATGAACTTACATAGAGAAAGTAAATGGAAATGAAATGTATATTATGTATGTGAGAAAATGAACAACCAACCACCTCTCCAATGCATGGAGAGGTGTATAAATACCCTTAATGTGGGGGCCGGCTAGGTGGCTTTCATGAGCTTTCCATCATGGGTTTTCCTAACTTAGATGTTCAAGGTTCCCAAAAATAACTAAACGAGCTATCTATCCGATATACAGGATGTTTCCGAACACTTTTCGTGTTTCCTAAAAGTAGGAAAGTCTCTATGAGCTAGGGTTTAACAATATCACCATTGCTTTAATCCCTAAGATAGATTATAATCAGTAAATAAGGATGCTTTATGTGGATGCTTTATGTGTGACAGAATTAATGTGTCTAGGTCTTAGGATGATGTAACTCCTAAGTCTTTAAGACATGATATGCCGCTCGACTGAGAAGAAATCATTGCACTTAATAAACAAACAACTTTCTAATCGGATTAATAATGTTAACATAGTTTTCTTATATTTGGCTCGACCACTCTTTTATCTTTTGTTTGTTTGCTTACGTGGGTTAAAGTGCCTTGAATTGATTGTAGTCACCAACCAAACCGTGCCAGTCTCTCAGGCTGAAAACCCTTATTTTCCTGTTAGAATTAGGATTAGGACTGATATAGGTTTAGAATAGAATATAATTAACATAGATTAGATAACCAATATATTAATTAAATTGCATAGATTTAACCTCTCTTCATGTGTTCGACAACCTACTTACACGAAACTATATGATCGGGTCACCGCCGTTAATGTGTTGTGTTTGGTTTTGTCGGCCAATTATAATTTAAACTTGAAATCAATAAAATATACACCCAAACAACGAACAACAAGTGTCGGTGAAGTAGTGGACTTTTGAAACATGGCTTTGGAATATTTACTAGTAGACCGTATATGATTAGTACTATGGAATTTAGTGGAGAAACATGTTCAAACTGATAAATTTAGAATTAACCAATTAGCATACATGTCATAAAACTTAAACTAAAACGACACTGTTAGTTACTCTCGTTGTTTAACCCATTGTTTACTCTCATTTCGATAATAAGTTCCTAATAAATCCACAAAAATCCCTTATGGGTATATATATATATATACTATATATCTATATATTTTTATATATATATACTTTACATTATATTATATATATTTATATACATATATATATTATAGATACTAATATATATATATATATATACTACATATAAATAAGCAAATTATCATACAGATTATTCGTAAGAAAGAAATATAAGTATATCAACACGGGTTATCGTTCTCCTCGGTGAGAGGTGAATAGAAATTCTACGTCATGTTGTGTAATCGAGCTTGATTGTCATTTAAGGTTTTGGTTTTGGTTTTCTAAATCTACTAATGCGAAAAGAGGAAAACCAATAATGGCACGCATCATCTAGAAATTAAGGCACTTTACAAATCTAACGATCATTTAAAAACTATTAATAACTAATTATACCAAACTAATTAACTAATATGACAATTTCAAACACTAAAAACTCAAAGCAATTTTTAAACTTATAATAGTATATTAAACTTATTTTTAAAAATCACAGGAGAAGGAAAAAATTTTTTTTTTGAAATTTTAAACTATTTAAAACTACTTTTAAAACTAAATAATACTAAAAATTAAATTAAAAATACTAAATTTAATCCTAAAATTTTGAGAAAATTTATAAAAATACTAGAAGCTAATCTAAGGGTTTATAAAGAAAAACAACTCAAAAAGTCTAAGACAACAAGCTGTTAAAATTCAATTTAAGCAAAGATAAGCTAAATAAAAAGGACTAATAAAGAATTAAATGGTGCAAGACATGTATGAAAAAGACCCAAGGGCGCGTTGGTTGAGGTGTTGGTGTGTTAAGGGGGAGGTCACAAGTTCGAACCCTGTGACTTCCTTTTTGGTAAAAAACATTTTTTTATTTTCTTTTGAAAAGCCTAAAATTAAGCACTTTTGACAACAAGGACCCTTTTGACAAATCTTAGTTAATAAGCAAGAAAAAGCTTCAATTGAAATGACAGTATTTGCTTTTTAAGCTTTGAAAAATAGCTAAACCTATTTGGGCTTTTTAGACCTAATAAGCATATTTTGCAAAACTAAATAAGCTAAAAATAGACCTTCTTAAAGCTAGACCTAATAAGCGCTTAGGGACAAATAAGGTAGTAAGATAAACTATAAAGACAGTAAATACATTAAAAAACAACAGACACTAAGACTTTTTAGGCTGGTTTTAAGGCCTTTATACCAAAACTTAGCTAAGCTTAGCGACTGAGTAGCTTCTTTAGAAGAAGCTAAAAACTAATATGATTTAGACCTGGATCAAATGGACTCCAAATTAAACTAAAAACTAGCAAATAAGTTTAAGAAATAAGCTAGAAAAGTAGATTGAAAATGACAGACTACACTACTTTATTTTTGGCTTTTTGAAGATTAATGACTACTTTTAAGCTTAAATTTAAAGACTCTAAATAACTTTTAAGACACTAGAAACTTAAAACAGATTAAACATAGACTACATTAAGCTAAACACAATCAAAATTAACTAAATAAAAGGTAAAATCCAACCACAAATCACCTGCAAATCTAGACTCTTAAGCTATAATCCTACTTGATGTTTTTGATAAACATTGCTTTTACCAAAGTTAATGATTTAAAACAGGGGGGAAAAATGTATCCTGATGCATTTAGAAAATCATTTCAGCTCACAAATCCCCACCTTAAATGCATTTTTTAAGAAGATTGACAAATAAGCTTTTTGAACAAACTTTCGAACCTGTGTACTTGAACTTTTGAAAAACATAAACTTCTAAACTTAATAAAATCCAACTCTAACGGCTTTATTAAAAGAACTTTAAGACTAACTAAGAGCTTATGAAAATTGACTTGGGAACCAAAAACAACCTGCACACTATTTTCATGCATTATAGAAGCTTATCCCAAACACTCCTTTAGAAAATAAAAATGAACTTTTAATATAAAAAACAGATCCAATAAGCCTTGAATTCATTAAAAACAGATTGAAAATAAACATGTTCAAGGACGAATAAGCAAAAACTTAGGGAAAATAGCACTGATAATAAGCTTGCTAATAAAAGCTAGTTGACTAAAAATATGGACAGGATTTTAAGAAACTCTAATCAATCTAATAGTAAGCTACAAACTGAACATTTTAAGCTAATACAAGACATGATAAGCACAAATAAGCAGATAATAAGCAGAAGTAAGCAGATAAGCAGTATGATAAGCAAAACTAGAAATTAAGCTAAATAGTAAAAATGAAACTTACTTGGTCCTTTGCTCAAACAAGGACTTATAATTGCTCAAAAGAGCTTATCTACAAGCTCTGGCTTGTATAAAACAAGGTGGGTAAAACACCATGAGCCATCCTTTTCTGGCTTATCATTCAAAAGATTTTTGTGACTTTTTGAGTGTTTTAAGGTGAAATTCTTATTCAGTTAAGCTTTAGTAGGCTTAATTGAATGAGAGCAAGCTTAAGAGTAATAGAGAGCTTATTGAGCTTATTAGCTTAAATCTAAACACATTTAAAAGGAGTTTGCATAAAAATTAAGACATAATTCAAAATAATATAAAAGTAAACTGTGATTTTATTTGATGTAAAAAAGTAGTACACGCTTTAAAAGGAAAATACAAAGGATTAAAAAGACAATTAAACTAATATAAGCTTATTACTAATCTATCTACATATACTACTCTAGTATTCATTCTTTGTGGGACTGGGCCTCCTTTTATACGCCGCGATAGAAGAATCCAGAAGCAAAAGGAAGTTCCATGATCTTTATCTAGCCCTTGATTCATAACCGCCTTAAATCAATCAATCACAACCCTTGATTTGATACCAACATTAATCCACCATCATTAGCTGAGGATGCCGTGTGGCTAAAATGGTATTTGACGTTGTCAGCTTAGCCTTCTAGAGGGTATGGGCGTGTGTGGAGTGAATGATTTTACCCGTATTTATTAGTTGCAAGGTAAATGGGATTTTAGGAGGGAAAGGGAAAAAGAAGTACAGTAAAAGTTGACCCATGTTTATTCATTTGACTTGGGTTTGGGTTATTTGGTTGTGCTTTGATTTGTATTTGGGCCAGGAATAGATATAGGATTTATGGATTGGATTGGATTTAGAATTTATAAGGCTTATGATTATGGACTTGAATTGATAACATTCAAAATTAATGGGGCTGGACCCGGCCTATTAAATTGGTACGGTTGGCCATTAAAAATGAATAGGCCTTCGGCTTTAATTTCTACGCTCTTTTTCTTCCGTGCTCGGTTTTGTCGCTTTTGGCCTTGTTTTTGTTCTTGTGATTATATCACGTACCTGCAAGACACAATTCACAATACAAACGTATACAGTTCATTTTTATACCGTTTTCGTTCATTATTTGTCTTTTTAGCTTAATATTAAGAAATAAAAGATATGTGCTTAAGCACATATCAAAATCCCCCTAATTCGCTATTGCGTGTCCTACGCGATGTCGAAAAATAACACTTAGAAAACCAATTAATTTCAACCCCTCTTAGACTAATTACCTCAAAAGGTTGCCTAGTGTTAATATCAAGGGATTAAGAAATCAACTTGGTTTGAAAAGCCCAGTTTTCCATTTTTTTAGCATACCATTTTTAACTTTAAGGATCACAGAAACAAGTTAACTCTAAAAGGTAAATTCATCGTCCTTGATTTTTCACCTATGCCCAAACCAAGCTTAAAAAATAAAATCATTGTTAATACAAGTTAAGATGGTAACACTATCTTAAAGGTAATTGTGTAGCATGCTACTTTCCGCTCCCTTTTCCTAATTCCTTTAAAGTTTTTATTTTTATTATTGGTGACAAATAAATTAAGTCCTTATTTTTATAAAGTAAACCCAGTTTAGACCATAATTAGTTTGAAATCCTTTCCTAAAGAGACGATATGGTGAGAATAAGGTCCACATTAAGGTTCTAATTTCGCATGATTTAGGGGTTATCCTTTTTATTTCATCCGAAAAACTAATACGAGTCCAAGACGGGTATGCTTTATTTAGAATAACCCCGGAGTCAAAATTTAGCTTTATTCTTAGGGGTTAAGAAATCACTAGTTTTGAAAAGCCTCCAGTTTTACCATTTTTATATGCATACATATAACTTTAAGGATCACGGAACAAGAAACACTAAAAGGATAAATTCATCGTCCTTGATTTTTCACCTGCCTCAAACCAAGCTTAAATCGATATCATGTTAAGATGGTAAACACTACTCATTAAATGCTAATTGTGTACGAATAGCTACTTTCCGTTCCCTTATTCCTAAATCCTCTAAAGTTTTTATTTTTATTATTGGTGACAAATAAATTAAGTCCTTATTTAGATAAAGTAAACCCGGTTTAGACCATAATTAGTTTGAAATCCTTTCCTAAAGAGACGATATGGTGAGAATAAGGTCCACATTAATGTTCTTATTCGCGATCTTGATTTAGGGGTTATCCTTTTTATTTCATCTGAAACAACTCAACTACGAGTCCAGAGACGGAGGCTTTATTTAGATAACCTCAGAGTCGAAATTTGGCTTTATTATTATTATTATTATTATTATTATTGCAACATTATTAAACTCCTGGTCCTTTTTTTTTAATTAATGCACATCGGTATGCGAGTCCGACCATGGTCAGGAGTTTTATTTCAGACCAGGAGATCATGACCTTTTAGAGGCTGCAACTCGGGAGCGTGAACCGACCAGTTGAAGCATATTTTATCAGTCTCGGATTTATTATCTTTAATATGGGCCTTCTTTTGAAGACTGCCACATCGGCACGAACCGACCAGAGACAGCAAACTTTTATCAGCCCATAGTTTTTATTATTATTATTATTACTTCCACCATTTAAAACAACTGTCACATCGGTATGCGAGCCGACCATGGTCCATTGGTTTTATTTCGGCTTCAGTTTATTACATTATTATTATTATTAGCTTAAATTTCAAGTCTGTGGTTCTTTTAACTACGTGGAACCATGGGCGTCCTAACGATAAAGACCGGTAGCCTATTTCCACACAACACTGACAAAACCTCGATGTGTACCTTAATTTCACCAGAAGGAATCTCTACGAAGGGATTTAAACTAAGAATCGCAAAAACTAAAGTAACTTTATTTATTCAACGTTTATTAAGCTGATAGGAGCAAAAAGCCCCAATTAACCTCTATGAGCTCTAAAGAGATCCAAATACTCCACGCTTAGCATCTAACTTATATAAAACTCTATCATTTTTTGTTCTTCGCAAATTTAAAAACTATTAATAAAAAGATCCCGGTGAATGCTTAGTCTAATAAAAACAAAACTTTGCATATTTAAGTCTAGAAACTTGCAAACTCTTGGCTTTTTGAGCTAGAATTCGCATTTTAAAGCTTCTTGTATAAAAGACTAGCAAAAGCTTAAATTTATATAGGTTAAGGGGCAAGCTAGAGCGCAACATGCTCGATCAAGTCAAAATTTATTCTTGTTCTCACCAGCGGAAAGTCAAAATTTTATGTCAAAACACTTAATTTATTTTTGAAAATTTTTAATTTTGGCATAAAATATATTTATTTTTTTTAAATTTTGGTGGCAAAACGTGGTTACGTGAAAACAAAGCAAATGCAAGTAAGATCAAATCGATAGATACCTCCCATACTAGAACTAAACTTTATCCTCAATGTTTAAAAGGGTCTCTACGTAAATCTAAAGCCGTTTATTAATTATGCTAATAGATAAACGTTAATCAATAAGATCTAGGATATCAGATTCCCATATATAAGCATGCAAAGGATTGAAGATGGAGTGAACGATGGACAAAACCACGAGCACGAGAGTCTTCAAAATCCGAGGCAATCCTGGACATAAAAACACAAACCACGAAACACAAGAAAGGAAGAGGCGAGCCTCCTCGGGTCACACTTATTAATCATTATTATACTAATATACTATTACTAGGGATAAGCATGGGTTGCCACCCACGAAGCGCTTGTTTTTGTGCGAGTCTCTAGCTTGACTCTCACGATATCATCGTGATATTAGGATTGAAATGGGTGGAAGAGCAAATCTCTAACGGACTTTCATTGAAGATGTTTAGATAAACATTGAAGCGCATGAAAGTTCTACTCCGATGAGATGCCACCGGTTCTAGAGAAGAAAAATGCAAAGCGGAGATGCTAGGGTCAAAAATAGTATCCTCACTCCCAGATGAGAGAAGAAAAGGAGATTCCACCAGATAGGTGAAATAAGGAAGAAAAATTTGAATAACATATGTGAGGGAAAGATAATGGCGATCCTCAAAGGGTAAGCTCACATATGTTGGAGAAAAAAATTTCTTTAGAATCTCGGGGTCGAAAACTTTGTCCTCGGTCATCAAATCATCAATTGGAGCATCGTACAAAATATTCGTCCATTCATTCTCTTTAGATTCCAAATCAAAATCATCATTCTCTTCGAGAGGCGATTCATCGGTGAACCCCTCAAGAATGGAGGCAACACTTATCTTAGGAGTAGACGGATCCCGGTGAAGTAAAAGCTCAATCTCATCAACGTCGCCACATGGGTCAAAACATTCATCCTCGTTAACCTTGGAAAGAGGTGTGACTAGCAAAACTGGCTCATCAAGTTTAGAAACATAGGAGTCCTCACTCTCGATGTCCTCTAATACCTCATTAAAAAGAGGATTTACGTCACTAGAGATGTACTCGTCATCAAATTCAAAAAGAGGGTTCGAATAAATTTTAACATTATCTTCTGGAACGTCCTCATCGGATAGTGACTCGTCATCACTAGAGGTAAAATCGTCATTTGAGTCGAATAGAGGGTTAGAGAAAGTCACGGATTTTTCCTCATAAATGTTAATGGGAGAGAAATCATCACACAAAGGTAAATCACACTCGCTATCACTCCCGGATGTATCCCCGGACTCACTTGGGATTGGAACAAGGTCCTCAACACTAGACTTTATTACTTCGTCTGATTCCTTTTCAGGAATAGTGCTAAGATCCTCATCCCCCATGATGAGAGAGTCCTCGGGCTCCAAAGTCGGTAAAACGGGTGTGATTGCAATAGACGGAGGTATTTGAGAAACAATTTCATTTAAAGGAATAGTACTCTCCTCGTAATCATCGTCATCATAGTAAATAGAATTGAAATGTCGTGACGGCTCGGGAGTATGAGTACTAAGATTAGCCGCCTGCTCTAGTTGTCGAAGCTTTTTCTTTTTATTAATTTCAATACTCATTCCATTGAATTTTCCCTTAAGCTCATCAATCTTAATTTCAGATTCCCTTCTATAACGAATATCTATTCTTTGATTACGATAATCTAAATAGTTAGAATTATGCTCAAAGTGGTTTTGATTCATCGGTTGACATTAAAAACTTTCATGAGGACCCCCATAGTTTTCACAGCAAAGATATTGTTGTGGAAAACTCGATGAATTTTGTGGATAATAATTATCACTAAAGTTTTGATTGTAACTCGGTTCCTGCTCATAGACAAGCGGGAACCGTGGTGGACAGTCATAACCGTAGTGAGAATCGTTCCCACATAACTCACACGAGTATGATTCGTACTGGTGTTGTGGAGGATGGGTGAAAACATTTGGAGGATCTTTGAAAGAATTCGAATTTGAATCATAAACGAATGAATTTCCAGCTTCAGAATTGCAAAATGAACACAATCCTTCTCTAAAGGGAGTTGATATGCACACCACACAAAGTGATGTGCACTACAAAAGTGCATATGTGGTGTTGTACCATATGCATCACACATGTGATTTTGTGGTGTGCACATCACTTTGTGTCGTGTGCATATCACCCCCCTTCTCTAAGATAATATCCACACCTCCCACATGTACACCGTTGACAACGTACACCATCTTCTAACGGATCTCTACAATGAAAACAACTAAATTGGTCGAGAGATAATGTTTGGGCTTGTGAAGGTGGGTAGGAAAAATCGAGTGTTTCATCATTTGCAATAGGATCGGGGTTACGGACAAACTCGTCTTCGAAACTCATATTGGTACAACACCGACAATTTCCACCGTTAAACGGACCTCCACACCACGAGCACCTTGAAAACCAAGACATGTTGAAGAATTATCGGATAAGAAGGTAAAGAGAATAAGAATTAAACGAATAAGAGGATAGAGAAGAATATTTATAGATTTTTCAAATAAAACATAAGGAAAAGAAATAATAAAAATAAGAAAGAAAAATATTTTTGGTAACCGAAAGTCAAAGGTGTACGGTAGCTCTCTAGAAAACGCACAAAGAAGCGGAGGAGCGGGTAAGCGCGAAGCGTTTTAAAAACCGTCTCCTTTCGGATCGAAGTTCGTAGGATCGACCCTCCTTATACCTCTCTTATAGTTTGTTTACTAAAGGTGAGCCGATACGACAATTAACAAACGGTTATTTTTAATTTTTAAATATAAAAGGAAAATAGAATAGAAAAATATTTTTGGGTTTTTATATAAAACGAAAACTTTCACGGGGAAAGGATCTTCAAGGCTCGAACACGAACAATCCCGTAAAAATCGCTACACCTCTCCCCGGCAACGGCGCCATTTTGATATTCCACAAAAACCCCTCAATTATATATATAATACATATACATAAGCAAAGTATCATACAAATTATTCTTAGGAAAGAATAATAAGTAATCAACACGGGTATCGTTCTCCTCGGTGAGAGGTGAATGGAAATCTACGTTCATGTTGTAAATCGAGCTTGATTGTCATTTAAGTTTTGGTTTTGGATTCGAAATTTACTAACGCAAAGGGAAAGCACATAAAAGGCACGCTAAACTAAAATTAAAGGCACAATTAAATTCTAACGATAATTAAACACTTAACGATTAATTAACGACTAACGGATAAACAAAAATTATCAAAATAAACTCTTAAAACTTAAAATGCAAATTTCTTAAACTGAAATGATAAAATTAATTTTTAGAAACAGAAAATATATTTTTTTTGTATTTTTATTATTTTTAAAACTAATTTTAAAGATTTTTAAACTAAAAATTCAATTAAAAGTATTAAATGAAAACTGGAAATTCTAAAAAATATATGAAAAATACTAGAACTAATAATAAAGGTTTAGAAATAAAAATGGTTCAAAAAGCTAAAGCCAATAAGTTGGGAAAATTCGAATAAGCTGATTAAGCTAAAACCTAAAAAACGTATAAGAAATAAATGGTGCAATGGTTTAACTGAAAAAGACCCAAGGGCAGTGGTAAGGTGTGTGTGTTATGAAGGTGAGGTCGCAGGTTCGAGTCCTGGACCTGCACTTTTTGTGAAAACATTTTTTTTATTTTTCTTTTTGAAAAAGCTAATCTATAAGCTAAACTAAGAAACTTTAACAAAGGACTTAATTCCAGTTCTTATCAATAAGCAAGAATAAGCTCAAAAGAAAATGGCAGAATGGAATTTTAAAACTTGGATTTTTAGCAAAACTTTCTTGAACTTTTTGGGACTAAATAAGCAATAAGTAAAGCAAATAAGCTGAGACAGACTAACACCTAAATCTAATAAGTGCTTATGACTACAAATAAGCAAAAGAAAATAAGCTGGAAATCACCTAAAGCCTTAAGAAAGTTTGACCTAAATCCACTTTTAAAGGACTAAGACCAAAACTTTAAGCTAAGATTGAGGATTAATAAACACTTAGAATAAGCTGACAACTGAAAACAGATTAAGACTTAGACCTAATAAGCACTAATGACAAAAAATAAGCAACTATAATAAGCTGAAAAGCACCAAAACCAATAGGATAGTTGACATAAAAAACATATTTTTGACACAAATTTAAGCTAAGATTGAAGACTAATAAGCACTAGGTAAAAGCTAAAAGTGAAAAACAGATAAAATACTAGACTCAAATGACTAAAATAAGCTGGACTTAAGAAAACTTGTTTAGGAAATAAGCCAGAAAAAGACTGATGAAATGACAAATATACTACTTTTGTTTTTGATTTTTTTGAAATGAAAGACATCTGGCTGCTGAATTTGTAATATTCTAAAGCTACTTTAACACACTGAAAACTATAAACAGATTTTCTTTAGACTACAATAAGCTAAATGTAATCAAATTTAACCAAAGCTAAGCTAAAATTTGACCACTATTAACCTGCAATACCAAGCTTTTTTAAAACTAACACTACTAAACTAATTGTAATCTAAAAAGCTTAAAAGGCTATCCTAAAGACTAATGACTCCAAACAGATGCATAATGATGCATTTGAAACCACTTTAGAACATAAAAAACCATATGTCAAATAGACTTTTAAGAAATTTGAACAATTAAGCTCTCTAAACAGCCTTAAGATTTTTATAAAACCTACTTTAAAACTTAACAAAACCTATTTTAAACTTATAAAAACTAATTTTTGGACTGAATTGGAGCTTATAAAAACTGATATGAATGCCAAAAACAGTTTACACACTATTTTATCCTATTAAAGCCCTTAACCCAAACACCTCTTTAAAACTTGAATTAACATTTT